>CM029543.1:10020799-10314091 GCA_017141395.1 Laodelphax striatellus | reverse complement strand
TTCAAAGTAGGCGTCTAGCCATATAAGGATAGAGACTGGACGTTCAAGGATTTCAGAACACTTTTGCATCAAAGCTGTTCATTCGTTCCTTTCTTCTTCTTCGTCGTCTCTTCTTCTTCTTCTTCTTCTCCTCCTCCGTCTTCTTCTTCTACCTTTTCTTTTACAGGATAAATATAGTTCCGCTAACTTCAATTGGGAACCGAGGACTTCGGTTATTTGAATACAATTCAAGTCATATTCTCATTCCATTCATAGCTGAATCTGATGTTTGTGATCGAATTATATAGCAAGATTTCATTCAATTTGGCGAAAAACAGCTGATTTGGCAATCAGTAAACATGTAATTTTACGCGGCTTTGGCAATAATCCAAATTCTTCATTTGTTGGCAATGACAAAATTGGGCTTTGATCGCTCATGTCTGCATGTCCACGGTAACGTTTTTCAAAATGTAAGACCTTATCAAACATCTATTCAATGAGATCTTTCAGATGAGATGTGAACGAACAAAATCGGTTGAGCAACCACGGAGGAGTTCTGATTACAAAAAACATGTTCGCCTATTGTAAAGGAGATTAAATAAATTATTCAACATTAGTGGTCACTCGGTGAGAGCGGATGCTAAGTAATCATGTAGTTAAGTAACAAAAATTAAGACCTTTATTCTGACTCAAAAAAAATTGTCAATAGATGGAACCTATTGACCGATAAGCCATACGATAAAATTATTGATTGATTATTTATTATCTGTTGAATGTGAAAGTTGTACAAATGAAGAAAATATTCCACTCAATAAATATTTCATGAATTGTCTCAATATTTCTAAATAAGTCTACAAATTGTTGTGCTAGCTACATACTTCAAAGCCCATAAACAATTAAGACCCACTCTTGAATGAAGTTTACGTTGTGTACATGCACTACCTTTTTCATTCACAATCTAAACTGTCTTTTATCCGCCATAACTCTTCTTCCTCTCTTCTTTTTCTTCTCTTCTCTTCCTTCTTCTTCTACTCCTTCTCCAACACTCTCATCTTCTTCTCCACTCTTCTTCTACTTCCATCTTCTCCTCAACTTCTTCTTTTCTCTTCTTCTTCTTCTCCTCCACTTTCTTCTTCTCTTCCACATCTTTCTCCTTCTGTGTTTCTACTACTTGATATTTCTTCCACTTCTTTTCTTCTCCTCTTTTCATTGTCTTCTCAAACTCACTCCTTTGTGGCTAATCCACGTTTTTCCCTTTTAGCCTTCTTCTTCTTCTTCATAATCTTCTTCTCCAACACTTCCCCATCTCTTCTTCCACCTCTCTTCTTCTCCTTCTCCTCCAATTCTTCCTTCTTCTTCTTCTTCTTCCATTATCTTCTCCTTCCTAATTCTACTACTAATATTTCTTTCTATTTTTCTTTCTCCTCTTTTTTCATTGTCTTCTTAACTCCCTTCTTTGTATATTTCATGCTTTTTCTCTTACTCTCCTGTAGCTCTTCTTCCTCTTTCTTCAATTTTTTTCTCCTTCTTCATAATCTTTTCCTTCTTCTTCATAATCCTCTTATCCTTCCTTCTTCTATAATCTCTTCTCCTTCTTCTTCTTCTTCTTCTTCTAATCTTCCTCTACTTTCTTCCTTCTTCTCCTTCTTCCTCATCACAAAACAAATGTCTCAAAATATCACAAATCCATTTAATCTGCAAGGAAAATCCTGGTGCGCAGACTATCTTCTCCTTCCCATTTCCCCACCACTGCACCAATCATTCTTTCTTTCACTTTTCTTCTCCTTCTTTTCACTGTCTTCTTAACTCCATTCTCCTTGCATTAATTTCACGTTTGCCCTTCCACCCCCTTGTAGCCTCTTCTCCTCCACCAACATATCTTTCTTCTTATTCCATAATCTTTCCTCCTTCTTCTTCATAATCCTCTTATCCTTCTTCTTCATAATCTTCTTCTCCTTCTTCTTCTTCTTCTTCACTCCTTCTCTACTTTCTTCTTCTTCTCTCTTCTTCATCTCTTCCATCATTCTCTCTCTCCTACTTCTTACCACTAATATTTCTTCCACTTCTTCTTCCTCCATCTTCATTTCATTGCCTTCTTAACTCAATCCTTTTGCATATTCCAAAGCTCTTTCCTCTCTTTCTCCCAGCTCTTCTTCTTCTTCATAACCTTTTTCTCCTTCTTCATCATAATCTTCTTCTCCTTCTTCTTCATGAACTTCTTCTCCTCCTTCATCATCATCAGCAGCATCATCTTCTTTATTCTTCTCCTCATCTTCTTCTTCTTCACTCCTCCAACATTTTTCATCTTTTCTCCACTCTTCTTCTTCTCTCTTCTCTCCTCCTCCTCCACTTTCTCTTTTCTTCTCCTTTTCTTCCATTATCTTCTCCTTCCTATTTCTACTACTAATATTTCTTTTCACTTTTTCTTCTCCTTCTTTTCATTTCATTGTCTTCTTAATCCTCCTATTTCTTTTGCATATTTAATTGGGTTTTTTATCTAACTGTCTTGTAGCTCTCATTCTCCTTCTTATTCTTCTTATTCTTCCTCTTTTTAATCCTCTTATCCTTCTTCTTCATGAACTTCTTCTTCTTCTCCTTCATAATCATCTTCTCCTTCTTCTTCTCATCTTCTTCTTCTAATTCTTCTCCAACATTTTCATCTTCTTCTCCACTTTCTTCTTCTTCTCTCCTCCAGTTTCTTATTTTCTTCTTCTTCTTCTTCTTCTACTTCTTCTTCTTCTCCTTCTCCTCTACTTCCCAATCTTCTTCTTCTTGTTATTCTCTTCCATTATCAAATCAAATCAAATAACTTTTATTCAGATTTTCACATAATAATCACAAAACAAATGTTCAAAATATTACAAATCTATTTACCTGCAAGGAAAAATCCTGTGCGCAGATTATCTTCTCCTTCCTATTTCTACTACTGTACTAATATTTCTTTCACTTTTCTTCTCCTTCTTTTTCATTGTCTTCTTAACTCCATTCTCTTGCATATTTCACGTTTTTCTCTCACTCTCTTGTAGCTTTTCTTCTCCTTCATCATAATATCTTTCTTCTTATTCATAATCATTTCTCCTTCTTCTTCATAATCCTCTTATCCTTCTTCTTCATAATCTTCTTCTCCTTCTTCTTCTCATCTTCTACTCCTTCTCCACTTTCTTCTTCTTCTTCTTCATCTCTTCCATTACCTTCTTCCTATTTCTACTACTAATATTTCTTTCACTTTTTCTTCTCCTTCATTTTCATTGCCTTCTTAACTCTCTTCTTTTGCATATTTCACGTTTTTCTCTCACTATCCCGTAGCTCTTCCTCTTCTTCATAATCTTTTTCTCCTTCTTTTCATAATCTTCTTCCCCTTCTTCTTCATGAACTTCTTCTCCTCCTTCATCATCATCTTCTTCTTCTTCTTCTCCTCATCTTCTTCTTCTTCTTCTACTCCTCCAACATTTTCATCTTCTTCTCCACTTTCTTCTTCTTCTTCTCCTCCTCAACTTTCTTTTTTTTCTTCTTCTTCTCTTCCATTATCATCTCCTTCCTATTTCTACTACTAATATTTCTTTCATTTTTTCTTCTCCTTCTTTTTCATTGTCTTCTCAACTCTCTTCTTTTGCATATTTCACGTTTTTCTCTCACTGTCTTTTAGCTCTTCTTCTCCTTCTTCTTCCTCTTCATAATCCTCTTCTCCTTCTTCATGAACTTCTTCTTCTTCAACTTCATCATCATCTTCTCCTTCTTCTTCTCATCTTCTTCTTCTACTCCTTCTCCAACATTTTCATCTTCTTCTCCACTTTCTTCTTCTTTTTCTTCTTCTCCTCCTGTTTCTTATTTTTCTTCTTCTCCTTCTTCTTCTTCTCTTCAATTATCTTCTCCTTCTTATTTCTACTACTAATATTTCTTTCAATTTTTTCTCCTTCTTATTCGTTTTTCTCTCACTCTCCTGTAGTTCTTCTTCTTCTTCTTCATAATCCTTTTCTCCTTCTTCTACATAATCTTTTTCTCCTTCATCTTCTCCTTCTTCTTCATGAACTTCTTCTCCTTCTTCTTCATGAACTTCTTCTCCTCCTTAATCATCATCTTCTCCTTCATCTTCTCATCTTCTTCTTTTCTCTTCTTCTTCTTCTTCTTCTACTTTTTCTTTTTCTTCTTCTTCTTGTTATTCTCTTCCATTATCAAATCAAATAACTTTTATTCAGCTTTTCACATAATAATCACAAAACTAATGTTCATTATATTACAAAGTCTATTTTACATCTTGGCAAGGAAAGTGTAATCCTGTGCGCAGATTATCTTCCTTCTAGCTTCTACTACTGTACTAATATTTCTTTCTAACTTTTCTTCTCATTCTTTTCATTTGTCTTCTCTAACTCCATCTCTCTTAGCATATTTCAAGTTTTCTCTCTTTCTCCTGTAGCTCTTCTACTTCTTCATAATCGTTTTTCTCTTCTTCCTTATCCTTCACATAATCTTCTTCCTCCTTCTTCTTCATGAACTTCCTTCTCCTCCTTCATCATCATCATCATCTTCTTCTTCTTCTCCTCATCATCTTCTTCTTCTACTCCTCAAACATTTTCATCTTCTTACTCCACTTTCTTCTTTAACTTCTAACTCTCTTCTCTCTTCTTCTCCTCCTCCACTTTCTTTTTTTCTTCTCCTTTCTTCCACTATCTTCTCTTCCCTATTTCTACTACTAATATTTCCTTTCCTTTTTCTCTTCTCCTTCCCTCTTTCATTGTCTTCATAACTCTCTTCTTTGCATATTTTAATCGTTTTTCTCTCTCACTGTCTTGTAAGCTCTCCTTCTCCTTCTTCTTCTTCTTCTTCCTCCTCTTCTATAATCCTCTTCTCCTTCTTCTTCATGAACTTCTTCTTCTTCTCCTTCACCACTCATCTTCCTCCTTCTTCCTCCTCATCTTCCTTCTTCTCTTCCATTATCTTCTCCTTTCTATTTCCTACTACTGTACTGTATTTCTTTCCTTTTCTTCTCCTTCATTTTCATTGCCTTCTTAACTCTCTTCCCCATCTTGCATATTCTCAAGCTTTTCTCTCTTCCTCCAGTAGCCCTTCTTCTTCCTTCATAATCTTTTCTTCTTCTTCCATAATCTTCTTCTCCTTCTTCTGCATGAACTTCTCCTCCTCCTTCATCATCATCATCTTCTTCTTCTCCTCATCTTCTTCTTCTTCTTCTACTCCTCAACATTTCATCTTCTTCTCCACTTTCTTCTTCTTTATTCTTCCTCCTCCATTTCTTTCTCCTTCTTCCTTTTCTATCCATTATCTTCTGCTTCTATTTACTACTACTAATATTTCTTTCCACTCTTCTTCTCCTTCTTCTTCATTGTCTTCTTAACTTCTCTTCACTTTGCATATTTAACGTTTTCTCTCACTGAATTGTAGCTCTCTTCTCCCTTCTTCTTCACTCTTTAGTCCTCTTCCTTCCTCTCTTCCATAGAACTTCTTCTTCTCCTTCATCATCATCTTCTCCTTCTTCTCCCTCATCTTCTTCTTCTCCTTCTCCAACATTTTCATCTTCTTCTCCACCTTTCTTCTTCTTCTCCTTCTACTCCTCCAGTTTCTTATTTTCTTCTTCTCTCCCTTCTTCTTCTCTCTCTTCAACTATCTTCTCCTTCTTATTTCTACTACTAATATTCTCTTTCAATTTTTTTTCCATCTTATTCGTTTCTCTCTCACTCTCTGCTAGTTCTCTCTTCTTCATCAAGAATCTTTTCTCCCTTCTTCTTTCATAATCGTTTCTCTCCTTCTTCTTCTCCTTCCTTCTTCATGAACTAACCTCCTTCTTCTTCATGAACTTCTTCTCCTCCTTAATCATCATCTTCTCCTTCATCTTCTCATCTTCTTCTTTCTCTTCTTCTTCTTCTTCTTCTACTTTCTTTTTCTTCTTCTTCTTGTTGTTATCTCTTCCATTATCAAATCAAATAACTTTTATTCAGATTTTACTACATAATAATCCACAAAACAAATGTTCAAAATATTACAAATCTATTTACCTGCAAGGAAAAAAATCCTGTGCGCAGATTATCTTCCCCTCCTATTTCTACTACTGTACTAATATTTCTTTCACTTTTCTTCTCCTTCTTTTTCATTGTCTTCTTAACTCCATTCTCTTGCATATTTCAAGTTTTTCTCTCTTTCTCCTGTAGCTCTTCTACTTCTTCATAATCGTTTTCTTCTTTCCTTCCTTCCTTCTAATCTTCTTCTCCCTTCTTCCTTCATGAACTTCTTCCTCCTCATCATCATCATCATCATCTTCTTCTCTCTTCTCCTCATCATCTTCTTCTTCTACTCCCCTCAAACATTTTTTCATCTTCTTCTCCACTTTCTTCTTCTCTTCTTCTTCTTCTTCTCCTCCTCCACTTTCTTTTTCTTCTCCTTTCTTCCATTATCTTCTCCTTCCTATTTCCTACTACTAATATTTCTTTCACTTTTTCTTCTCCTTCTCTTCTCATTGTCTCTCCTTAACTCTCTTCTTTTGCATATTTAACGTTTTTCTCTCACTGTCTTAGTAGCTCTCCTTCTCCTTCCTTCTTCTTCTTCTCTTCTCCTCTCTCTATAATCCTCTTCTCCTTCTTCTTCATGAACTTCTTCTTCTTCCTTCATCATCACCTTCTCCTTCTTCTCCTCATCTTCTTCTTCTCTTCCATTATCTTCTCCTTTCTATTTTCCTACTACTGTACTAATATTTCTTTCACTTCTTCTTCTCCTTCTTTTCATTGTCTTCTTAACTCCATCTCTTTTGCATATTCCACGTTCTTCTCTGCTCTCTTGTAGCTTTTCTTCTCCATCGTCATAATATAATTTCTTCCTTATTCATAATCCATTCTCTCCTTCCTTCTTCATTAATCCTCTTATCCTTCTTCATCCAATCTTCTTCTCCTTCTTCTTCTCATCTTCTTCTTCTTTAACTTCTACCATCCTTCTCCACCTTTCTTCTTCTTCTTCTTCTTCATCTCTTCCATCCTACCTTCTTCCTGTTCTACAACTAATATTTCTTTCACTTTTCTTCTCCTTCTTCTTCATTGTCTTCTTAACTCCCTTCTTTTTGCATATTTCACTGTTTCTCTCTCTCCTGTAGCTCTTCTTCTTCTTCTTCATAATCTTTTCTCCTTTTTCTTCATACTCTTTTTTCACCTTCTTCTTCATTGTATCTTCTTCTCCCTTCTTCTTCATGAACTTCATCTTCTCCTTCATCATCACTCATCTTCATCATTCTTCTTCACCATCCTCATCTTCTTCTTCTTCTACTCCCCTTCTCCACACCTCCATCTTCTTCTCCACTTTCTTCTTCCTTCATCTCCTTCCTCCTCAATCTCTTCTTCTCTCTTCTTCTTCTTCCTCTTTCATTATCTTATCCTTCTGTAACCTACTACTCACTATATATCTTTTACTGTCTCCTTTACTTAAGTTTTCACTGTCTCCTAAACACAACTTCTTCTTGCATATTTAACGTCTTTTCTCACTTACTGTCCTTGTAGCTCTCCTTCTCCTTCTTCTTCCTTCCTCCCTTCTTAATCCTCTTCTCCTTCTTCCTTTCATGAACTTCTTCTTCTCCTTCATCATCATCTTCTCCTTCTACTTCTCATCTTCTTCTTCTACTCCTTCTCCAACATTTTCATCTTCTTCTCACTTTCTTCTTCTTCTCCTTCTTCTCCTCCAGTTTCTTATTTTCTTCTTCTCCTTCTTCTTCTCTTCCATTATCTTCATCTCCTCCTATTTCTACTACTACATATTTCTTTCACTTTCTTCTCCTCCTTTTCATTGCCTTCTTAACTCCCTTCTTTGTACATTTAACGTTATTCTCTCACTCTCCAGTAGCTCTTCTTCTTCTTCTTCTTCTTCTTCTTCTTCTTCTTCTTTCTTCTTCTTCTTCATAATCTTTTCTTCTTCTTCATCATCTTCTTCTTCTTCTTCTTCTTCTTCTTCTTCTTCATCTTCTTCTTCATCTTCTCCTTCTTCTTCCTTATCTCTCTTCTTCTCCCAACATTTCTCTTCTTCTCCACTTTCTTCTTCTTCTCCTTCTTCCTCTCCTCCAGTTTCTTATTCTTCTTCTTCTCTTCTTCTTCCTATCTTCTTCTTCCTATTCTACTACTAATATTTCTTTCTTTTCTTCTCATCCTTTTCATTGCCTCTTAACTCCTTCTTTTGTATATTTAATCGTTATTCTCTCACTCTCCTGTAGCTCTTCTTCTTCTTCTTCTTTCTTCTTCTTCTTCTTCATAATCTTTTCTCCTTTCTTCATAATCTTCTTCTCCTTCTTCTTCGAACTTATTCTCATGAACTTCTTCTCCTTCTTCTTCTCCATCATCATCATCATCTCCTTCTTCTTCTCATCTTCATCATCATCATCATCATCATCATCATCATCTTCTTCTCCTTCTTCTCACCTTCATCTTTCTTTCTTCTTCTTCTCCTTGGTCCTGACTTTGCACACTCTTGTAAGGACCACAAAGGCAGCTGATTTTGAAGCACTTCTAAACCATGTCTAGGCCGTTAGTTCAGTGTCACCGCTAAACATGCTGGTTTCATAATTTCTTCTTCTTCTTTTTCCTCTCATTCTTTTCCGTCTTCTTATCCTCCTGTCACAAACGTATCACAAATCTATATTATTAATAGGCGAACATGTTTTTTGTAAACAGAACTCCTCCGTGGTTTTTCAACCGAATTTGTTCGTTTGGTCTCATTTGAAAGATCTCATTGAGTAGATGTTTGATAAGGTATAACATTTAAAAAACTTTTATCGTGGAGATGAGAAATGAGCGATCAAAGTTTCAATTTTGCCATTGCAACATAGGGATAGGTGAAAATTTTCACATTAATTTCAACTTATGATTTGATGATCAGTTGTTTTGAAACAAAATTTATTTTTCATTGCACCGGTGGGGACATTTTGCAAAGAGAAGAAGAGAAAGATGGAGGGAGCGTTCGTTTGGAGAGTAATAGGGAAGGGGGGAGAGAGAGAGACAGAATAAGACAAAGAGGAAGAGAAAGAAGAAAAAAAAGAAAAGTAGAAGAATATAAGAAGGAAAAGAGAAACAAGAAAAAGAAAAATGAAGAAAAAGAAGAAGAAAAAGAAAAGAAGAAGAAAAAGAGAAATAGAAAAATTTAAAAAAGGAAAAGAAGAAGGAAAGAAGAAAAGGAGAAAGAAAAAAGTGAAAAGAGAAAAAGAAAAAGGAGGAAGAAGAAGAAGAAGAAGAAAAAAATGAAAAGAAGAGAAAAAAGTAAAAGAAAGGAAGAAAATGAAAATAAAAAATAAATAAAAGGAGAAGAAAAATAAAAGGAGAAGAAAAGAAAAAGAAGAAAAAGGAATAAGAAGAAGAAGAAGAAGAAGAAGAAGAAAAGAGGAAGAAGAACAAGAAATGGAGGAAGAAGAATAAGAAGAAGAAAAAGAAAAGAAGAAGAAAAGAAAATAAGAAGAAGAAGAAAGAAGAAGAAGAATAAGAAGAAGAAGAAGAAGAAGAAGAAGAAGAAAAGAATAAAAATAAATTAATTATTTCCATGTATTTCAATAGTCGCAGTTTTATAGTCGCAGTATAGAATAAAATTTGACAAATGTTAATTTTTATTATGATTTACTACAGCTGATCTGTCTGTTGAGCGTAAGTTCACCATTTTCCTGTATTCTCAACTAGAAGGAGGAGAAAAAGAAGAAGAAGCAGAAGAAGAAAAGAAGAAGACGATGAAGTAGTAGTAGTAGTAGTAGTAGTAGTAGTAGTAGTAGTAGTAGTAGTAGTAGTAGTAGTAGAAGTAGTAGTAGTAGTAGTAGTGAAGAAGAACAAGACGACGAAGAAGAAGAAAATAGGATACGAAAAGAAAGAGATGAAAAAGAAGAAGGAGAATAATAAGTCCAGGATTACTTTGTCCAATAGGGTAGGCCTACATAGTAAACACGTATTGGATACGGTGGATGTGTGTTCTAGTTTATCTATTAGTAATGGAGTTATATTTAGATTTTGGACTTCCCTCTACTCAGACACTTTTCTAGCTTATCGGTACAGTCACTGGTGTTTTATTTTACGTCACTATGTGACGTCATCCTTCTCCTTCTTTTTCCACTTCTTCTACTTCTTCCTCTACTTCTCCTCTTTCTTCTTATTTTATTTCTACTCTGCTCTGTGAGACATGAGAATAAATTTATGAATGCAAAACATATGTTTGCCTATCTTGAACGTTCTCAAATTTACTACTGTATCATATTTTCACATTCATGAAATTCATCAATTAGTTGTTTCATCCAATAATAATAACGTTCGAGTGACAAAGATAGGCAAATATATGTTTTGCATTCATAAATTTACAAGCTGTCCCGGCGAACTTCGTATCGCACTCTTCACCACCCCCCCCCCCAAATGTCCCCCTCTTCTCCCCACAAATGTCCCCCCTTCATGCCACCCCTAAAAAAATGTCATCCCACAAATGTCCCTCCATTTCCCCCAAATGTCACCCCATATCCCTCTTCATGTCAACCCCTCTTTCCCATCAAACGTCCCCCCCCTCCTCCCACCAATTATTTTTTTCATATTTATTTATTTATTTCTTTTTAATTTTTTTTATTTTATTCTTTTTTTAATTTATTATTTTTCATTTATATTTTTTTAATTTTATTTCCGTTCTTCAATTTTTATCAGTTCTATTCTAATTAAAAGAATTTTTTTCATATTTATTACTTTCTTTTAATTAATTTTTTATTTAAATTTATTTTATTTATTTATTTTTTATTCCGTTCTTCAATTTTATTATTAGAAACAATAAAAATGCATAATACGAACGATAAGAGTAGAGTAGAAACCTAGAGCAAAAAACGGTCCAGAGCGGGGTTTGAACCCGCAACCTCTAGGTTACCACGCAGAGACTCTTGCACTGAGCCACGGAGACTTAGGATATTTTTGCTAATATATCTGATCTTAAATTGCGATCATCTTTCCGTTGTAGGTACACGTTCGTGCCGGCAAGTTTGAACGTAGCTTTGTGAAATATTTGATAGGTTATGTCATTAATGTAATAACTATTTATTAATTATAAAAGGATTTTCTTATATTTTAATACATATTATGTTAACCAGTGCTTTAAAAATTCAAACGAATCCAAAATCATCTAAATCGGTTCAGCCGTTCTCGAGTTATAAGCGAGCGTACAGACACCAACTCTCTTTTATTAATATAGATTCTCATGTCTCAGTGCTAAAGAAATGAAGAAACACAGAAGTGGTAATCTTCAAATAGCTATATCTCGGTTATTTATCATCCAATTCTTTAAAATTTTATACCATTTTATTCAGAATAAATTCTCTACATTTTTGTATTTTCAAGTTTTATCGTAAAAAGCAATATTTCTCCAGTAAAATCGAATTGAAAATTTTAGGCAGCCGCCATTTTGAAAATTAATGATATCTGTATTTTGTAAACCCCACCTTTAATTACACCCCTACCAAATTTCATGAAAAAATCTTGTTTTTTCAACGAGATATGATGAAAAATATTAAAAACACAAAATGGCGGATTACAGATAAACTAAGGAGAAATCAGCATTTTGCCAACGAAATTTTCTGTTTGTTTTGACTTGTAGAATACCGTGGTAGTACAGCTGGAGTCACTATTTTTTGGAACACCCTGCATTAAAATTTTATTAAATTGCACAGTGTCGAACTTTGGAAAATTTGTGGAGAAGATAGAGTAGACCGATTTTAATGCGGTTCGCGCCAAAAGAAAGATAAAGAAATGACCACACACTAGAACCGTTTGAGGACCCTTGATGTTCTCTTCCAAAGTTCACCCTTATGTTTTCTTTCCCTCCCTCTCACAGAACTGTTCAACCTACTCATAAAATTCCTCTTAATAGTTGCACATGTGCGTGAAATTGTTTACTTGTTTTGTTCTAAATTGTTTTGGCCCTTCCAATCCCTCTACAGGATTCTCTCTTGAGTCTTCTTCATTTTCTTGTCATCGTCGTCTTCTTCTTTTCCTTCTTCTATTATTCTACTTTTTTCTTCTTCACTTCCTATAATTTTTCTTCCTCTCCTTCTGGCTCTCCTTCTTCTTTCTTCTTCTTCTTCTTCTTCTCCTGTTCTCTTCTTCTTCCAACTCTTCTTCTTCCAACTCTTCTTCTTCTTCTTCTTCTTCTCCTGTCTTCTTCTTCCTACTAATATTCTTCCTATCCTCGTTGTCGCTTTCTTCTTCTTCCTCCTCTTCTGACTCTCCTTCTTCTGTTCTCCTTCACCTGTTCTCTTCTTCTGTTTTTCTTCTACTACTTCTTCTTCTTTTTACTCTCATCTTTTTCTCCTCCAAATCTCTTCATTTTCTTCTTCTTCCTCCTTCTCTCCTCCCCCTCCTTATTCTGTCTCTCTTCTTCTACCTTTTGGTGTTATTTTGGGCCAGGCAGGAAGTGTGTGGGCGATCTAGTATTGAAGAATAATATCACATGGTAAAAGCAAGGTGGGGACCACCTTATAGTGTGACTCACTAATAGATAGGAAACTCTCTGATACAGATTAATTTGTTACGTTGCTTGTGGTGCGAATAGACTATGCATATAATTATGAGCATCGTGTAGACGACATCGTTGACATTCATGCATGGAACAAAGAAAAGATCAAAGAAAGGAAAACTCTTTTTTTTGTTCCATGCATATATGCATGCAAATGGCAATGGCCAGTCGATTATGCATCCATTTATGCATGATGTATTCGCACTCTTCAATTAGTTTCAATTACGGAGACTGTATAATCACAGTGTGGTCGTTGGTGTGAAAAGGTTCGTAAAGGAGTGTTGGAACATTTCTTTTCCCGCCACCGCCATACTTTTGCCAATTTTTTGAATTTTGATATGGAATTACAAGCAATTATGAACCCAATCACTTATTTTGAGAGAAACAACTTTTCTTACATTAAAACTAGTCTCTTTAATCATGGTATTGTTTTAAAAGCTTAAAATTATGAAAACTAATACTGGCAAAGGCAAAATGTAGGTTAGAAGTGAATCACTTATCATAACATAATATGATTTACATTTCATTCCGAGGCAAATATTATGGGAATTGGCAAAAGTATGGTGTATTTTCTCGAGCTAACCAATCAAAAGTGTGACATGCAATGTCCACACTTTAACTATACATTCTATTTAGTTAGTTGTTATCTCGATGGGAACTATCACAACTTTCATAACAATAGAACATGTAAAAACCATCCATCATATACCCACCTGCAGTGCGGCCCATGGTTTAAAGTTTTGTAACATTTTATCAAAAAGAGCTTCCTATTAATAGAAAAACATGTCAACAATGGAACAGATGCATTGTGTTATCAGTATTTTGCCTTTTTATATTTTATTACATGTGTACATGAGTGATAGCCTATATAGTACTCTGCGTATAACTCTGTGATGTAACACGACTCTCCTGTTGTTTAGCATATATATACTCTTATCAGTATATACTATTTTAGACTAAATACAATTCGAAAGAGCAACAGAGGTAACTAAAAAAAAGAATGAAAAAGTTGGTCAATGCAACGCCCACCTAAATAATGCTAGTGAACGCACCCAAAACGCCATGTGTTTTGGGAGAGAGAAAGAGAGAAAGGGAAAGGAGTGAGAGAAATGAAGAGAAGAGTATCATAGAAGTAGAAGGAGGAGAGTCAGAAGAAGAAGACAGGAGAAGAAGAGTCAGAAGGAGGAGGAAGGCGAAGGAGAAGAAGAAGACAGGAGGAGGAAGAAGAAGAGAACAGGAGAAGAAGATTCAGAAGAAGGAGGAGTAGGAAGGAGAAGAAGAAGAAGAATCAGAAGGAGGAGGACATGTCAAAAAAACCATTCACAATATTTCATTCAATCCTCATGGGTTTCAATATTCATCGTTAATATTAAGAGTTAGACTAATCCTGCTTCAAAGTTTATTCGACCTACATCTGGGACTGGAACTGGTGATGTTCTTGAGGTTTCAAAGCATAATAGTTTCAAACGTGTGAATTTTCATAACCTTATAAAATTAAATGATTGGTTTGGGTTCGCGGGGTCAGCTAGTTGAATATTAACATCGTCATATTATGGAATGATCATCAGCTGGGTCAGAATAATATTTTTTCGCTGCAGTCAGAGGGGCGCTGCGAAAGCGGCGGCGCGACTGTGGCGCCCGCCCCGGGTGCCGCAGTCAGAGGGGCGCCGCGAAAGCGGCGGCTTGTGGGACGTCGCGTATGTTTAAAAAATAAATAACTAAAAAAAAAATAAATTAATTAAATGAGAATTAAAAAAATATATAGAATATAAAAAATAAATAAAAATAAAAAAATATCACAGAACTACTAGTAGGGCCGGTTCATGAGCTCGGGATTTAGCCAAGTCCTAGACTAAAACGGGTGGCCACCGTAGCATTGACAAACGTTAGCCTCGACACTATGAACTCAGGGCTCTCTATGCTGCTAACCCACTAACCTGTCGAGACAAACGTTTGTCGATGCTACGGTAGCCACCCGTTTTAGTCTAGGACTTGGGTAAATCCCGAGCTCATGAACCGGCCCTAAAAGACCTTTAAAGTCTTTAAAAGACCTTTTTAAAGAATACCTTTGTTAAAGACCTTTTCAATAATCTGCGAGATTCAGCATTTGTTGGTTAAGTATTGTGATACTGATTGCCAAATCAGCTGATTTTCGCCAAATTAAGTGATTTCTGCTATATTTGACAATCATTTGTACGAGCAACTCAATCAGTTGTTTCAACAACAATAGCCTACATAGTGCACTACAAAATTTCAATTAATGTGACAATATATTAATACATGGACAAGGATAGGCTTATGTAAGTAAAAATTAGTTTAAAATTGAAATAGAATTCCCTGGCGCTATTTTTCCTATTTATCGATTGTGGATTTATATTTAAAAAGATGAAATTAATTTAATGAACATATTGCATGTTGTTGTTAATCATTATTATAATCTACAATTCAGGTTTTGAAATCAACTTTGAAGGTTATGTTTCAAGCTGGCTGAGCAGACGAAGTAGTTTATCACAAACCGACCTAACCATGCAACAAATATAGCAGGATTATTTTAAATTGTCAGAGAACAGCTTATTTATAATCATTAAACGAGCGTACATCAATCAGCTGTTTTCTGACAATTTAAAATAATTCTGCTATACAGGAGAAACTCCAGCTGAGTAAAACATTATGATCACATAATAATCATATGATCACAAAGCATAATGATCGTATGCTTCATCAAAATTTAATGTGGCATTAACTTAATGACTGCCTAGAAACCGGGCATATTCTCATGATCATAGAGGTTATGTCACCTGTTTGACATCCTCTTCTAAGTTTTCAAACCATTCCCAGTTTTTAAAGTTTTTTCAATACTTTTCTATTTCCAAATGGAGCAGTTCTGTAAGAGAAGATGTGGTTTAATGAGCTAGTTTAACCTAATTATTCAAAAGATCAACAGTATGAGACTATGTATATTACACCTAGGCTTCCCTTATCATTTATAAATTGTAATGAAGGTAGGTAGCCTAATAGAATTAACATTATCACCATTTACCGACTTCTTCATTAAACAATGATCAAAGTTTAGGTTCAAGTCATCAATCAAACTCATTTTAAGAACGTTCTAAACTTTGAATTTATTTCATCATTTAATATTCCAGCAAATGCAGCCGATTTTGATCTAAAAATTGATAGTTTTAGAAGGAAAAATCGACACCAATCAATACAGTTACAATGTTGTAGGTTAAGTATCCTTATTTGTAGCTAGGAAGACTTTACTGGCCTGGTTCGTTTCATTTGGTAATTTTAAATCGTTATTTGATAATTTATTATGATAAAATCTCTTAGAATCTCAAGGTTTTCAGGAATATTATGTTTAAAACCTAAACTGGCAATGAAAAAACTCATACTGTGTTCTATTCTTGGAGAATGAACTGAACTTGGAGCAAGGCTATGTTAGGTTATTGTTGAAAAATGTGGTTTACTTACGATAAATCGATTTTAATCCTTAATAAATAATCATTTGGTACGCACTTGAACACAAAATATTATAATCTAACTAAATTATGACACTTTACACGGTGATTCATCACTGTTTTTTATAGAAACACATTCACACCAGACACTCCTTGAAGAGATGAATGCAGCAGCAGAAGTCCAGTCCAGAAATGGAAACTGAGGAACTTCAAAAGTGCTGCTGTCAGTGGGAGAAAACGGAACTAGAAACGATGAAATCAAAATGGCCGACTTGTGGCGCTATATTTGATTCGCTCGCTAATCGATACGATGGCACAAATTTCAACAATAATTACATGAAAATAGGCTACTCATTTATTTCAGTGATTTCAAATTTATTCTCAATTATTAGTAGTGATTCAAATAATGATATGTATATCTGAAGGATTTGGAGATGAGATTAAATTAATATTGTTAATTGAAAATACGATTTTTGATAGAAAGATTATTAAAGTAGCCCACCTTATCGTTTAAACAATTATCTCATACTTGAAAAAATATAGGTATTTCAACTGTAAGGGATGATCCATGGAATATTTAAAGTAAAAGGTAATAAAATCATTGAAAATCTATCAGGTTGATTTTGAAAGTTACTTGAAAAGTAGCCTACTGTCAATAAGAAATTTGTAAAAAAAAAAAAGGTTCAACTGCTCAGTCTAATGATGACCTACACCAGGTTTAAACGATCGTCACTATGTAAGTGAATATCAAGTTATTTCTACTCAAAAGGGCTTTTAAAATAGTGTTATATATAAAAAAAACAGTTAAGGCCTGGTCGCATACGATTGGGGTTTGCTTTACTTCACATCACTTACTATATACCATATACGATTTATATAGATTAACTATGCGAGTAAGTGAAGTGAAGTCAAGCAAAGGAGGAGTGTGGCCAAGCCCTACGTGAAGTGAAGTTAAGTAAAGCAAACAATCGAAGTTTTGCAGGCTCTATTTGTTTTCAAAAATGATCATTTTACATACGAGATATATGCGAGATATGAAAAGTTTCGTGTGGTACTATCTGTTGGCATAAAATGTTCTAAGTTATTAAATGTAATGAGTTTAATTTTTTTAATTCACCATAGATTGAGCTTAGAGAATTTTTTATAAAATAAGAACAGTTACCAGTAATCATTTTACAAGGTTTACAAGGAGGATTTCATTGGTATAACTTTCCACTGCAGATAATCAAAGCAGCAACTACAGTATTTAAAAAGACATTTAGAAAATTCAAGTGAGCTGCGCTTTGCGCTGCACGGGGTGAACTCGTATAATTTTAATTCATTTTAATCTTTTTGAGAGCATTATTTCTGTTTCTTCAAGGACACAATTACATCGATTAAAATCTAATGTAGCATACTGATACTATGATTGCATGTTTTTCATCAGATAAAATCCTTTTAAACGCCAGAATCGAGCTGAATAATTTACTGGGAATGAATTGAAAATCGATACATTTTGACGCATTAGAAATCACGGCATCCTGGAGTTACACAGTATTATTTTGGCTTTGAACTGGTGAAGTTTTGATACAAGTTGAGTCCATCTCCAACGGTGAACCCAATCTATTTGAATTTTCAGACTGTCTACAAATTGCATAATTTATCATTCTAAGATTCTTATTTATTTTGAAAAAAATATATACAAGTACAAGAAATATACAGTGATATTCATTTAATTTGACACTCTTGGCATTAGATGGATAGAGAGGTATTATTTCTTTGCCATCGTACTCTACGGTCATCAGCAACGTCAAGAAATGATATCTATCAATCTAACACCTATCATCAAATTAAATGAATATCAGACAAGCTGTCCTCAACAGCCTCCTCTAATACTCTAATGTATTAGAGGAGGCTATGGTTATAAACGTATTATGTTGTAGAATTAATATTATAAATTCCTGCTCTAAATTTTTATCAAAATTCAATATTTTTCGATCATCAATAAGATAGTGTTCTGTGCTGTGTTTTAGTGTTATATTTTTCGGACTTTATAAAATCAAAAAATACTTTTTTTAAAAGCTGATGTCTGTTTTCTAAGTGGAAACAAACTTACACCATGTTCCCTATCAAGGGATAATTGGTTATGTTGGCGAAGTGGAACAACCCTACTCTGGTCTCCCCACTATAAAAAGCCATACGCTAAATAAATAAATAATTATAAATATTATATAAAGTAATAGAACAAAACAAAGACATTTCTTTAATACGATAAATAATATTATTCAAAATAAGATACTGCTTGCCAGGGGTGCCATTTGGTGGGGGGGGGGGGGGCAGGGGTCCTAGGCCCCTGCGAAGATTGGATAAATATTTTTAAATAGCATGTTTTTCTACGTGAAACATTAATTTTATTTTTCTAATTGAAACAAGATTAATTTAATAGTATGATTTAAATAGACGAAATGAAGCTTTAAATTACATTTTCAAACGTAATATTTCAAAAAAATACCGGAACCCCTTTTTTTATTCCACACCTCTATAAGTAAAGAATTTGTTTACTTAATTAAGTTATGTCATTTGAAAGATCCTAGTAGTGTTTCTAGGTGAAATTTTAAAGAGTTTTTAAGAATATACTTGCATTTTTATTCTTCAAAGAAATATGAAGAGCATTTTGAGAGTTATTAAAGAGTATTTTTCGAGTAGTACACTTCATGGACTTCATTTCATTGCTGATGATGACAGGCATTGGTCTGAACGGTAAGTATTACAATTATATTATCACATTATTTATTTTTTATTTTGAGGCCGCACTACAGAGAGTGTATAGTCACAGTACGTGTGGCCATTTGTGTGAAGCACTTCATAAAAATACGTGGAGATCATATTTTCTCCCGCCGCCGCCATACTTTAGCCAAATTTTTGAATTGTGATATGGATTACAGGCAAACATAAACCCATTCACTCATTTGTCAAACTTATTTTGAGAGAAACAACATCAACACCATTTTTTTCTACCATTAAAAATGGTCTCTCTACTCTTGGTAGATTAAAAACTTAAAATGATGAAAACTAATACTGGCAAAGGCAGAATGTAGGTTAGAAGTGGATTTTATATCATAACATAATTATGATCTGCTTTTCATTCCAATGCATATCTTATGGGAATTGGCAAAAGTATTGCGGATTTGTCGGAGCTAACCAATGAAAAGTATGACATGTAATGTCCAGTTGTCCACACTGTGACTATACACTCACTGTAGTTAAATCTATCTGTCAATACCTACATAAAAAAGTAGACAAAAATGAATAAGTTTAGGGAAGCGGTTGGTCCCAGTGGCAGAGGCGAGGCTAATCGGTGAGATTAGATAAGAGACAGTACCTACCACTCCTGTTGTAAGGGTGACCGGCTCCTCTAAATACAAAAAATTATGAGCTTCAAAATCACTTCCCGGTGGTTGGGAACCCACATGAAGCTGTAGGACCATTCATCTCTCATCCCATTACCCACGCACAAGCTTAGAGCTTATGTGGGCATCATCCCTAGCAAAAAATGTCAAAAAAGAGTAGTATTCTATCTACTGACGAATGCCTTGTTTTTCAATTTTGACAGAATGAACATGAATGTTATTTTCAAGATACAAAAACCAAAGTAAGTTTATAAAAAGTTTGTGAAAACTATTGCCATATGTTTTACTCAAAATCATTATTTTAATCGAATCTTCTGAAACCTTAGCACTATAGAGTGACACTGTTAAGAAAGAGACAATTAGTCACGTTTAGTTACAGCACTTCACATTAGCTTATGAGCACACACCGATGCAATGACTAATCGGTGTGTGCTGCTTCATAAGAAGCTATGTAAATTACTGTGACTAAACGTGACTAATCTCGTCTTGTCTTGACTTGACTAACCGGTGTACGCCTAGCCTAAGTTTTCACTCAAGGGAATTAGTTTTCATCATTTAGTTATACTTTCAAGGGATGAAATAATTTAGTGCATTCATGCCAACAAATAGTGCCACAGGAAACTATTTAAGCTTTTTATCAAATTTCTTCCATTTAAAATGATTATTTTTGAAAAACAAATAGAGCTTGCAAAACGTTTTTTTTATAGTTTTGTTGTCGCGAACCGCATCAAAATCGGTCCACTCAAACTTTTCCACGATTTTTCCAAAGTCGGGCACAAACTCTTGCTCTCAGATTGAAAACAATATCAACCAATAATTTTATTCATGAAATAGAATATTTTTTCCAGATCAATTCTCAATAACTTATGTTGAATATAAGGTGGTAATTTGAGGTTTAATACATTCTGGGCGAGGAATAAGAAAAATGTATTCGCTGTGTGCACCTAGGTGGTGGGGATAATAAAAAATCAATGAATTTTAGTGAACGACCAAATAGTTTAACATGAGAAAGGATAGGGAATAAGCATCTACAATGCATTTAAAGTATTGTCGTATTTCTAATTGTATAAATACCGTTCACAATAGTAATTGCGGCTTCTATTCCTTCCATATTTCCAAACATAAAGTGATTCAACAAAAAAATCGGATCTCAGTTTTGAATTAATCGAGTGAAAAATCCAGTTCAAAAGCATATGATTGATTTGAAGTCTCGCGCCCATAATTCATTTCAAAATAATAACCATTTTGGGAATGAGCTCATTCCCAATAATGAGTGGATAAACTACTTCGTCTGCTCAGCCAGCTTGAAACATATCCTTCAAAGTTGATTTAGAAACTTGAATTGAAGATTATAATAATGATTAAGAACATGCCATATGTTCACTTTATCATTTTAAATAAAATTCCACAATCGATAAGTAGGAAAAATAGCGACAGGGAATTCTATTTCAATTATAAACAAAATTTTACGTCATAAAATCCTTTCCATGTTAATCTTCTCGGAAAGATTCATGATTATCCGCCAGCAACATAGATGCTCACAGCGAATAGCTATTATTAACTACAAATTTCTTTGTGATATTTATTTATGGTTTGTTTCTGCTATATTCTACACCTTTTCCAACTGTATTGAGAAAGTGTCAACTCAATTTGAGAAATATCAGTTGTAATTGAGAATAGTGATTTGTAATTGAAAACATCATTAAATGAGAACGGTCAATTGTATTTGAGAAGATATCACATGTAATTGAGAATGGTGGATTGTAAATGAGAAATCGTCACTTGAGATGTGTAAAAACATTAAAAGGTCAGTTGGTTCTTTAATTTGATTTCTCAATTACAACTGACATCTTCTCAATTTCAAATGATACTTTATTACAATTTACCATTCTCAATTACATGTGATATCTTCAAATACAATTGACCGTTCTCATTTACAACTGATGTTTTCTCAATTACAAATGACCATTCTCAATTACAATTATTGATACTTTCTCAAATACAACTGGAAAAAGTGTAGTCTTGACGTTGTAATGCATATGATGTTCTCATATTAGGTACTGCAATAAAGTTTTAATTTATTTAGAAAATTATAATTCTTTCTACAATAATTACATGTACATTTGTTGTAGGGTTTTCTGGACCATATGCTGTCTGCTATCCTGGTTGGGCTCAGCCCTATTGATTCAGTCTTCATGGGACAATTTCCAGAACAATGCCATCAGCTTCGTGGTGGAAACCACTTATTTGGACATTGACACCAGTTTTCCCTCGATTTCAATTTGTGAAGAGGATAACCAGATGATACGGGTGTACGATTTCGCTGTTAAGTAAGTAAAAATATGGGAATTAGTAAACATTATGACTGGAAAATAAGCAATATAGTGATCAAATTAACGTGTCATAAATCAGCTGATCCTATGATCACAATACTCAACCTACAATGCTGAATCTCTCAGATTATTGAAAAGGTATTTTAAAAAGTTACTCTTGTGAAAGGTCTCTTTTTTGTCTTTAAAAGACTTTAAATTTGAAGCCTTATGATTATTGTGTCGAAATCACTCTTTAATTATTACTGGATCAGCTGATTTATGACAAGTTGAATTAAATCCTGCTATACACATGGACAAGAAAACCGCTAATTTACGGCTAAACGCATTGACAGCTGATTTCAGCTAGCATGGCTTTTTCCTGTTCAGAACTACTGGTGTATCGTACTATAGCTACTGGATCCAGATTTATGACAAGTTAATTGGATCCTCTAACACATGGATCATTATGATCGTCTACTCTGTAACAATGCACACCTAAAGCAGCTGTTTGTGCATTGAACGATTGAACTATTGGTTTGTGTATCACGTGATCCATATGTTGCTAGTTGCTGCTGTTACTTCTTCTTCTTCTTCCGCTTCTCCTTCTTCTCCTTCCTCTTCTTCTTCTTATTCTCCTCCTCCACCTCTTCTACTTCTTCTTGTTTTTTTCTTCTTCTTCTTCTTCTTCTTCTTCTTCTTCTTCTTCTTCTTCTTCTTCTCCTCCTCCTCCTTCTTCTTCTTCTTCTTCTTCTCCTCCTCCTCCTTCTTCTTCTCCTTCTCCTTCTCTTCATCTTCTTCTTCTTCTTCTCCTCCTCCTCCTTCTCCTTCTTCCTCTTCTTTTCTTCTCCTCCTCCTCCTTTTTTTTTCTTCTTCTTGTTCTTGTTCTTCTGGCCCTTCCTCTTCTTCTTTCTCATCTTCATCCTCTTTTCTTCTACTTTTTGTTCTTCTGGCCCTTCCTCCTCTTCTTCTCCTTCTTTTCTTCTTCTTCTTCTCCTTCTTCTTCTTCTTCTTCTTCTTCTTCTTCTTCTTCTTCTTCTTCTTCTTCTTCTTCTTCTTCTTCTTCTTCTTCTTCTTCTTCTTCTTCTTCTTCTTCCTCATCTTCTTCTTCTTCTTCTTAACTTATCCATCTGGAGGTATAACACTGGCTAGGGCTGCTAGCAGGATTAGTTTCCGTCTAATTTCGTTGATTGGTAAAAAGTGAGGATGAAATATTTTTTTTCTAATACAGTATGTAGTACCAAAAAAATTTAGTTGGCAATAAAGTGAGGATTGAAAGTTTTTCTCAAAAACAGTAAGTTATACTATGAAAAAAAATTAACAAAAAAAATCAGGCGGAACCCAGCTTTTTCAATCAGTGCTACCTCCAGATGGTTAATTTAGCTCAGTGATCCAACCAAGGTCTATAGATAGACCTATCTTCCTATAGACCTTGAGTCCAACCCCTGAAAACTAGCGCCCCTGGCGGCTGGCTGGTGAAGCTCCTCTTCAGGAGTAAAATGCATGTCCAATAATGTAAGTAATAGGATTAATTATTTACAGTGAAATATAAGTCATTACTTCAACAGAATAGATTTATTCTTTATTGCTGTCTTACACCCATGTACAGTTTTGAATACATATTTTTCAATACATAAGAAGATAGGTATAATAATAATTAAACACAATACTATAAACTATAGTAATTCATATAAATTCTTTTTTTTCAGGATATTATATTCAGGATACATATTTTTCAATACATAACAAGATAGGTATAATAATAATTAAACACAATACTGTAAACTATAGTAATTCATATAAATTATTTTTTTCAGGATATTTGGAGTGGACCATGACTGTAACCTTGATGAGGTAATAAAGGAGATAGCCTACTTCAGAGGAACTTCTTATTACATGAAAGAATTCTGCTTTTCAGGAGACATTGACTGTCCTAAAGAAAACTACAGCTCGATTGCAAATAAGGTGAGACAACACACTATAATACATAGGCTATACAGAGTGTTACTGAAATAGACCGACAATTTTCGTGAGCGGTTTCCTGACAATAAGTTCCAGTGAGAAAAAAGTTCCAGTAAACATGGGTCCTGAAATGATTTGTTTCCCCCTAGTCGCCATTTTGTTTTTTCACATTTCATTTTTTCCCAGAATGGATTTGACTAATTTCGTTGAAATTTGGCATGACCAAGACCAAGATTGTGAGCAGTTTCCTGACATTGAAAACAAGAAAAAAGTTCCAGTAAACATGGGTCCTAAAATGCGTTGGTCCCCCCCCCCAGTTGCCATTATATTTTTAAAGCATTAAAAGCACCGGGGGGTCTGGGGGCACTCCCCCGGGAAATTTTTAAAATTACGCATCTTAAGACCGTTTTAAACTCTTGATGAACCAGAGTTTATGGGCAAAATCTATGGGTTGACTTGAAAATTTTTACTTCAAGTATTTTTAAGCCATTAGAATGTTTTTGCATTAACATATTATTTTATCTGACCCTTTGATCCTTTTTCAATGTTAAAAGCTATTACCATTTATTTAATTTCAAGTATGGAAATACTTTCCCTTGTGAATTGGTTAGCTCTGAACATGAATAGATAAATACAATACAAAAAGAATTGAATAATTTTAATACAATCATCACGTAATCTTTAAAAAACTTCGAAGCCTACAATACAAAATCCCCCTGTTCAACCCCCTGCCCCCCCCCCTGGGTACGGCCTTGAGGTGGGGGAAACAAAGCATTTCAGGACCCATGTTTACTGGAACGTTTCTCAATTTCAATGACAGAAAACGGCTCACGAAGCTTTTCAGCCCATTTTAGAAACACTCTGTACAATAAAGTTGTTTATTGTTGAAGTTAAAATATTTTGTTAGAGTTAAAGCTATTGATCACTTAATTCATGATAAAGATGTTTGTTGAGTGAATTGCAACTCTTACAAAACTTTAGTAAGTAACACTACCTATTTTAAAAACACTTTTAAGTAGAAATAACTTGATTTTCACTTACATAATGACATTTGTTTCATCCTGGCGTAGGTCGATCATCATCAGACTGACAAAAACAATATACAGGACAACAAACAACTACAAGAAATTCATCACACTCACATTCTACAATAACAACACCCAAAAACTAGCTTCATCCTTCAAAAAACTGAAATACAAGAAATTCTGAACAAATTACATAAAAACTTAAATTTTACAATAGAACATCAAAACAATAATACAATCAATTTCTTGGACATCACTATATCTAAACAGGATCAATCATTTAATACATTCAAAATATACAGGAAACCCCCCACAACATGCAGTAACTGTATGGCGATAGGGGGAATAAAAACATTCCAACACACTGTTATGGACCTTTTCACACCAATGGCCACACTGTGATTATACAGTCTCTGTAGTTGACCTTATATTAGGTATACAAACTACCAAATGAATATTTAAAGTATTTTAGAGCCCAGATGTTCAGGCATACATAATACTTAAAATAGGCAGCCAAAAAGGCACTAAAAAACACAAAAATAGGCACTTTAAAACTGAAAGCATTTATGTTGTGTCGCACCAAGCAAGATCAACTTTGATCCAGGATCAATACAATGCTTATTAAATGGGATCAGCTGATTCAAAATAGTTGATCCAGGTTTGTGCAACCCAAATTAGTGTATAACTGATAGTTTTGTGGAAAAATAAAACAAAGAATTAAGTTCTTATTAAGAATACTAATTTTATTAAAAACTAGAAGTTACCCGTGCTTCGCAACGGAGCTCCACAAAACAAAGCTAAAATTGATTTCTTCTCTACTATGTGTATCAAAGATAGGCCTATTATTTCTTTTTTCTGGATTAGGCCTTAAAATATTGTATAGCCAAATGCTATGCTAAAACTGAATATATATACATAATATATAAGGGAGGGAAAAATAGTTTAAATTTATTGAGAAATTCATTTCATCCAATAATGTAATAAATTAGACCAATTCAGAAATTAATGGGAAAAATATTAATATAAGGAGATGGAGAGAAGTATAATTGTGGCATAGGCTCCATGTTATTCTTGATGGGTAAACAAACACATTAACACAACTGTATTTACTTAATGTAAGTAGTATTTATGCTACTTTACAGTAAACATATTCATCTTTTGTCAAGTAAGTTACCTGTAAGCTCAATATTCCCGTTAGCAGTTAGCATTTTTTAAGAAGGCCCGGTATTAATCTCATTACTCTTGCAAATGCCACAAATGACAAAAAAATGTTCTTAAAATGCGAAAATTATAAACCAACTGAAATCCCCTTCAATACCTCCTCCTTCACTACAAATCTTCATCACCACAATTTTCAGTACCGGACATCTATTCCATCAGATAATTCCATAACAATTTTGTAATTTTTATCAGACCACTAAACTTGGCAAATTCCAATAATAGTTTGATTAGTTACTATTTTCCAATAGGCCTATGTAATTTCAACACTCTAATATCATCTCTATATCACTCAAAAAATCGAAAAGTTTATTTTAATTACATCAAGTTGAAAATAATTATCAGCAAAATAAAAATTATGAGCTAAAAATTGAATAGATATTGTTTTATAAGGTAAAAATCAATATGGTTCATAAATAATTGAAAACAAACGAAGAACTGATTCTATTTCGATAAAAAAGCTAAGATAATATTGATTTCAGTTCGAATTTTTTTGCAAAAAAAATGTGACCAAGACTGGGATCGAACCCACGCCACTCAGGTCGTGAGATTCTGTTGTCTGCAGTGCTACATACTGCGCTACCACGGCAGTTGAAGAAGTCGCGACTTAAAGCAGTACTAAGATTGAGAGGTTAGAAACTGACTCATTTCATTTATGATGAATGGCTACAGGAAGTATTTTAGCCTAGCGAATGAAGAGATATTTGAGCATCAATTCTGAAATATCTAAAGGGAAAATTGAAATTTGGGCTTCGAGGTGCATAACATTGATATTTTTGGAAGCTGTATGCAAAATTTCAAGGTCTAGATCATTTTCATTTTTTCGGAACACAATCCACAACATTAGCTTGTTCCTTGCTAATAAATACACACACCCACACACACACACACACACACACACACGCACGCAAACGTATCTTCTTTTATTTATTTAGATATTTTTCAGTATGGAGGGAGACCTTTCTACATCAACAATTGTTACTACTGTTGCATATCTGAAGCAAACTGTTGTATTTGAACTGAAGCTAGATTTAATAGAAGTTCACCTTCAAATGATAATAATATATTGTATATTAGCTTTATTCTTGCAAAACCTTCATTTGACAAAATTAATAATGTTGATTAATGGACTGAAATATACATTATTTCTTATTCATTTATAGGATTCTTGTAGCCTATATCACACTCGTGCATATCTTTCGCTGTTTATAAATAGACGACCACTGACTAGAACAAGCTTTATTTTATGGGCTCAAGGATATGTGTAGTCTGCATTAGGAAATTCGCAATTTAATATTAACTCGCTTAATATAATAGGATTTTCGCTATAGAGCGATTCACGTCAAGAAGTCAGCATTGCTTAGATGGGAGTTTGCTATCCTTGTTCAGCACAAGGCAGTTGCTGATGTCTCTATCCTATTCGCACTGTGCATAGATAGTTGCCGCACTGTCCATTGTTGTCGCACACAGTCCCAACAAACACGTTTGGTGCAGTTTTCTCTTTCTCTCTCAATGAAACTAGGCATCAATGCTCCTTATATAAACAATGCTGACTTCTTGACGTGAATCGCACTATAGAGATCATAGACAGCAATAGACATTATTCTCATGTACACATGAGATTTATAGAATATAAGAATTATGCAAGCTCGATTTTCTTTTTCCAGTCATCTTTTTTTTCTTTCTATCTTTTTTTTATATGTCGAATTAAAAACCAGGTAATTATATATTGGCAAAATATATAAAATAGGATGAAATAGGCCATTGATTTTGAAATGGGCACTAACACCCAAATAAGGCAGAATAGACAAAATTAAGGCATTTTGCCTAACATCTGGGCTCTTCTTATTAATAATTCTCTTCTCTTCAAGGTACGCAGCGAATGTAAGGACATCTTTCAACTTTGCAAATGGCGCGATGAAGAGTTTAATTGCTGTGAATACTTCATGGCTATCGATACAGAGTATGGTCTCTGTTACACGCTGTCACCGAAAAATAAGAGGTAATCTATAGCAGGATCCTTTTAACTTGTCAGAAATCAGCTGTTTCGGTAATAATTAAACATTGATTTCGACACAATAATCAAAAGGCTTAAAAGTATTAAAGACCTTTAAAGTCTTTAAAAGACCTTTTTAAAGAAGACCTTTCAAAGAATAATTTTTAAAAGAACTTTTCAATAATCTGCAAGATTCAGCATTTGTAGGTTAAGTATTGTGATCATATGCTCGTCGATCATATGTTTTCTGACAAGTTAAAAGGATCCTGCTATATCTATTTTATTATTAAAAGGCGAACATGTTTTTTGTAATCAGAACTACTCCTCCGTGGTTTCTCAACCGAATTTGATCGTTCACGTCTCATTTGAAAGATCTCATTGAGTAGATGTTTGATAAGGTCTTACATTTTGAAAATCTTATTGTGGAGATGAGAAATGAACTATCAAAGTTTGCGCCACCTTGTATAACAAGTTTTCTGTAACTTTTGTTATATAACAACAGCTGACACTACACAAAAGTATCCATTTTATTATATAACATTTTTGTGAATCTTGTTATACAGAATGAATATTAATAGTGGTTGTCTAGTTTACCATCTCTATTTGCTGAAAAAAGCTTTAAAGTTAATTTTCTACATTTAAACTCAAAGTATTACAGTCCATCCAGTTCTTTACTACTGGATGTTGGTTATGTTGGTTAAGTGGAACAACCCTACTCGGGTCTCCCCACTATTAAAAGCCATACGCTAAATAAATAAATAAATTTACTACTGCATATTCATATCATGTTCTTCAACTTCAAAAGTATCCTTCAATCTTCCATCTATTCTCGGAAAATATAATAACTGCATCATTGGCAAACAATTGATGAAATTTTTCCATTTTTCAGCTTAATATTTAAATTTTAATAGATAGTGAGATACTATTTCTTGACGTTGCTGATGAACGTAGAGTCCAATGGAAAAAATCTCTCTATCTATCTTAGGCCATCCGCCAAAATAAATGTATCCTATTATACCTTGCATTCTATTTATCCTTATTACAATATCAAGATTATTTCCATTTATTTTTAGGAGGAGAAAGGGTCAGAAAATATTGAACATGATTTCAAATTCAAAACTTGGACTAGCATCCCTTTATATGGAAACCAAAGTCACCACCAAGGTAAATAAATAAAAAATGTAAATAAATGTAAATGTACATATAAATGAGATAAATGTAAATGAATATAATAAAGATATAAAAATATCCAACTAAAGACAGTCCAAAAAAAATGTATCCACTGTTTAAAAGTCCATAACTTGCAAACTAATCGATGGAGTTGTCCATCTTTGGTGAAAGTGTAGCTTAATGTCCAACTTAAATGGCTACTACCATTTACATCCACACACAAACCATGCCACCGAACTGCAGCACAAACTATAGCAGGATCCTTTTAACTTGTCAGAAAACATATGTTTCGACGAGCAATATCACAATACTTAACCTACAAATGCTAAATGTCGCAGATTATTGAAAATGTCTTTTAAAGTATTTAAAGGTCTTTAAGACTTTTAAGCCTTTTGATAATTGTGTCAAAATCACTGTTTACTTTTTACCGAAACAGCTGTTTTCTGACAAGTTAAAAGGATCCTGCTATACCTACTGTCTGCAACGTGTTCACTGTTCAGTTGGATATTTGCACATGAATGTACAATGGATTCTCGAAGTTCATCCAATTTGCGTGGCTTTTGTCTTTCTGTAGATTGCAGTGACAGAGTCAATGTAGAATGTCTTTGTTCACGCCATCTAGCGGTGCAATTCGTAAGCAAACTCTCTATTGTGGATGACTGATCATTTAGTTACAATTCTCACCACTAGATGATGCAAACGTTGACTCCTTAAACATTTTTCTAGCTTGAGAAACGCGGAACGGTTTCTTAGAGTTGTCATTGTAACTTTTTCCTTATTGAGTCGTATTTTAGAATTGAAAGAAGTACGTAAGGCAATCAAAGTAAATTAGATTGTTGGAAAATACATTCATTCACATTGCGAAAGCACCAAATAGTGTTTATGTAAGCATAGAGAAGCATACTCTCTAGTATGCTCTATGTATATCTAGTTTGATCCAATTCAACTTGTCAGAAATCAGCTGTTTCAAAGAGCGATATCACAATACTTAACCTACAAATGCTGAATCTCACAGATTATTGAAAGGTCTTTAAAAGTTATTCTTTGAAAGGTCTTCTTTAAGGTCTTTTAAAGACTTTGAAGGTCTTTAAAGACTTTGAAGGTTCTTTAGACTTTCAAGCCTTTTGATTATTGTGTCGAAATCACTGTTTAATTATTACCAAAACAGCTGATTTATGTCAAGTTAAATGGATCGTGCTATATCTTATTACGTCTGTTCTCTGTGATGTAAGATTCCCTTTTCTGCATTAAGAATTAATATACCATTGACTGAATTTATATGGACGAGGTGGTTTTTGAAATATGCAGGTGAAGGGTCACAACAAGTTCTCCCTTTCAGACGCTATTTTCCAACCGACAATAATGGTTTACTGGAAACGGTACCAAATTGTTCAGAAAGGTCGGTAGAATTGTTGTATAACCTTAGAAAGTCGATTTTCAACTTCAAAATTGCAGTAAAAGTAGATAGGCAAAATTGACTCAAACTGGCTGGTTTCACGATTCCAGTAGATGTTCCAGGTTACTGGAGGCGGGTGAATCATAAAATGATCATCTACTCTATACAACCAAGTAGTCCAATGCACACTGACTGTGGTGCATTGGACTATTCGTTTATATAGAGTAGACTATCATATTATAATAACAATAATTCCGTGTAACCTGGCTGGCTCAGGTCTGGTGTCAGAGTTTTCAGGTCACTCCTGATCAGTTCAGGGTCTCTGACGTGACTTAACGACTGTTTTTAGGCAGCCGGGACCGACGGCTTAGCGTGTCCTCCGAAACACGTAAACACTATCATATGAAAATGAATCAACTAGCAGTTCTGTGAACAGAAGACCTCGCAAAATAGCCATGCTAGTCTAGCGAATCCCAAAAGTTCCGAATACACTACCGGTTACTGAAGTGATGGAGAACTTTTCCCAGTTGATAAAAAACGAATGACTTTATTTATTTTGTTTTTAGTTGACTGATGCGAAGAAGACTGAGCAAGCTTCAGTTCTGAACGAAGTGAAGTCTCTGTTTTCAAGCCCTCGATTGGCTTTCGTCTGTGTGTTTGTATGTGCATTTACGGCTGGAAAACGCACTTGACAGGTTCTCAATAAGATTTGGCAGGAATGTTCATTCCTGAGGACCGCGCGATGATGGTATGTAAGTTCTTTTAATTTTGCACCTTAAGGCACGAAAAAATATAGAAGGTAGAGAATGGCTATATGGAATATAGCTATACGGAACACACAATTCCATATGGAACCACGTGATAGGATTTATTTCGAATTGAATATAAACATCGTCATAATATGGAATGATCATCAGCTGGGTCAGAATAAGATTTTTTCGCTGTAGTCAGGGCCATGGGCGTCGCAGTAAGAGGGGCGCCGCGAAAGCGGCGGCTTGTGGGACGTCGCGCATGTTAAAAAAATAAATAACTAAAAAATAAAATGAAAATTATAAAAATTATAGAAATAGAAAAATAGAAAAAATATAGAATATAAAAATAATTAAAAATGTAAAAAAATAAAAAAATAGAGAATAAAAGATATAAAAAAATTAAATTAGAAGTACATAACGTATTTTGGGGGCCTGACATCTCTCTCAACACAGTTGACAGGACCAATTCTGGACACGTGGACAAGAAAACAGCTAATTTATGGCTAAACGCATTGACAGATTTCAGCTAGCATGGCTTTTTCGCGAGGTCTACTGTTCACAGAACTACTTACTGGTATTTTTTTCTTCTTCCAAGCTTCTTCCGCCCTTTGAAACCCAAATTTTCACAAACATTTTCCCTCCTACGACAGATCTACATCCACTCAGAAGACGATATCCCATACTACAATACATTAACCACCTGATATTTCCTTAGACGGGCAAGGTTGCCTAACATCCTTGAAAAGGTTCACTGTTTCGGTAACAGCGATCGAAAACGAGGACGAAGGCGTATTCTTGAGCGCATCCCCAGAGGAAATGCCGGTTTCTGAATGAGGAACTATTTGGAATCATGGCGGATGAATACAGCTGAGGGTGTGTGTCATGGATTGTCGCATGAAGAACCAGCTGAAACTGTGTAATTGCACATCACATCTGATGCCTAATACAAGTGAGTAGTTTCTCCTTAAATGTCCTCTTCGTCTCCTCCTTCTTCTCCTACTGATCCTCCTCCTTATCCTCCTACTAATCCTCCTCCTTCTTCTTCTTCTTCTTCTTCTTCTTCTTCTTCTTCTTCTTCTTCTTCTTCTTCATCTTCTTCTTCTTTTTCTTCTTCTTCTTCTTCTTCTGATCCTTCTTCTTCTTCTTATCCTTCCTCTTCTTCTTCTCCTTCTCTTCTTCTATTTCACTCCTCCTCTCCCTTCATCTTCTTCACCTCCTTCTATTTCCTCTAGTATTCTGTTCATTATTCTCCTCCTTCTTCTTCACCTTCACCTCCTCTTCTTCCTCCTTCATCTTCTTCTTCTTCTCCTCCTCCTCCTTTTCTTATTCTCCTCCTCCTCCTGCTTCTTCTTCTCCTCCTCCTTCTTCTTCCTCTTCTTCTCCTTCTTCTCCTCCTTCTTTGTCCTCCTCCTCCTCATCCTCATCCTCCTTCTTCTTCTTCTCGGTCTTCTTCTTCTCTTCTTCTATTTCTTCATCTTCTCCTTCTTCTTCTCGTCCTTCTCTCCTTTATCCTCCTTCTCCTCTTCTCATTCTCCTCCTCCTTCTTCTTCTCTTCCTCTTCTCCTCCCTTCTCCTCCTTCTCCTTCTTCTTTCCTCCTCCTTCTCCTCCTTCTTCTTCTTCTTCTTCTTCTTCTTCTTTCTTCTCCTTCATCTTCTCTCTTATTCTCCTTCTTCCTTTGTCTTATTATTCTCCTTCTGTTTCTCCTTCTTCTCCTCCTTCTTCTCCTTCCTCTCCTCCTTATCCTCCTCCTCCTCCTTCTATTTCTCCTTAATCCGATCGGCGAGTCCTCCTGAACTCGCGCCTGTTGTCAACTTTCTTTACGCGCCATACAGTAAAAACATAAACAGCCATCCCTATCTCATGAGCAGGCTATTGCTAGGCGTACACCGGTTAGTCAAGACAAGACAAGACAAGATTATTCACGTTTAGTCACAGTACTTCACATAGTTGCTTATGAAGCAGCACACACCGATTAGTCATTGCATCCAAGGCTTGTAGAGACCTACATACCTTGATTGCATCGGTCTAAGAGCATACCAATCTGTATTTCAATTATGTAGGTAAGTGTGACGTCACATAACTGTTTGGAAACCTGTAATTGCATTACAAAAAAATGTAAACATGTTTCCAAACAGTTTTTGAATCACATATAAAAGTATATGGCTAGGCGTACACCGGTTAGTCAAAACAAGACGAGATTAGTCACGTTTAGTCACAGTACTTCACATAGTTGCTTATGAAGCAACACACACCGATTAGTCATTGCATCGGTGTGTGCTGCTTCATAAGCAACTATCTGAATTACACTATACATGACTAATCTCATCTTGTCTTGTCTTGACTAACCAGTGTACGCCTAGTCTTACTTGCGTATACTTTGTCTTGATAAAACGTTCTGCGGTTCAGTGGGACTATTCTGTAATGTCTTCTTCATGCAAAAATGTTCCTATATATATATAGCAGGATCCATTCAACTTGTCATAAAACATATGATCGACGAGCATATGATCACAATACTTAACCTACAAAAGCTGAATCTTGCAGATTATTGAAAAGGTCTTTTAAAAAGTATTCTTTGAAAGGTCTTCTTTAAAAAGGTCTTTTAAAGACTTTAAAGGTCTTTAAGACTTTCAAGCCTTTTGATTATTGTGTCGAAATCACTGTTTAATTATTACTGGATCAGCTGATTTATGACAAGTTAATTGGATCCTGCTATATTTGACATATAGTCCCTATTTCCGGAAAATTTTTCACTTTATTAGAAATGTCTTCATCTTTAGTTAAAAGTTTTCTACTAATTTAAAAACATTTTCCAATATTAAGAGTGATTTTTTGTTTCAATTTCTCTTGATAGAATGAAGAATACTGCAACATAAAAGGTCTAATTTGTTTGGTTGACCATTACATCGATCTGGCAAGCCCAAAAACAAGATGGAGCACCAAAGCTGGTCCTCTGACTTGCACCTTTCTTGCCTGGTTGCAATGAGCCTGAATTCAATGTTATCACATCAACTGGAGTTGGGTGGGTACTGGGCAATGCCATCCAAATTGGCCTCTCCAATGGAGCATGCGCGTTGATCATTTCTCCCACTGGTGCCTGCTGACTCGCGGTACAGTAAATTTCAATAGTTCATTCAACTGGCAAACTCAACTTTATAAAAATTCATACTCGCTTGGGTTACCCAGCAGTAGCATGATGTTATTTGCTTCGCACTGATGTTATCTTTCCAGCGAGAATTTTGGAGGTGACTGTACTAACCTTAGCGGCTGGAGGGGAAGCGTGGTGGGAGAGATTATCCATCTCTCTCGCACACCCTCCCCTAGACGCCAATTTGGATGGCACGCTCTGTATAGCAGGATCCTTTCAACTTGTCAAAAATCAGCTGTTTCAAAGAGCAATATCACAATATAGCAGGATCCAATTAGCTTGTCATAAATCAGCTGTTTTGGTAATGATTAAACAGTGACTTCGACACAATAATCAAAAGACTTAAAAGTCTTAAAGACCTTTAAAGTCTTTAAAAGACCTTTTTAAAGAAGACCTTTCAAAAATAACTTTTAAAGAATAACTTTTTAAAAGACCTTTTCAATAATCTGCAAGAATCAGCATTTGTAGGTTAAGTATTGTGATCATATGCTCGTCGATCCTAAAGCTGATTTATGACAAGAACACTGCTATACTATAGCAAGAAAAACTTTAAGTATAAGTTCCAAAAATGTCTTCAAGTTGTGTAAAAATGTCTTAGAGATGGCAAAAATGTCTTCAAGTTGTGTAAAAATGTCTTTGAGATGGCAAAATTTATTCAAATTAGGTAAAAATGTCTTTGAGATGACAATCATCTTCAAGTTGGGTAGAAATTAGTCTACACTTGGCCGAAATGTCTCCATGTTTGGCTGAAAACTTCTCGATGTTGAAGATACATTTTTTTGTTGCTCGACAAAAGTCCTAAAAAGTACACAAAAATGTATGTGTTTTGGCAGAATTCTATGTTTAGCAGAAATGTGATCATGTTAATCAAAAAATGTTTCAAACCTAGAATAATGTCTCTATGTATATATAAAATGTCTCTTCATGTGGTAGTAGAAATATTTCTTATATTACTGTACAAGCAAAACATGTTTCTATGTTTAGCAAAAATGTTTTTATGTTGAAGCAAAAATGTTTTTATGTATAGAAAAGTTATCCCTGTTTGGCTCTATTTGACAAAATAACTTTATATTTGGCAAAACATACACGTAGGATTGCTGAAATTGTCTATACATTTTTCCAAAATAGTCTAAATCTGACAAAAATGTCTAAATTAGGTAAAAATATCTACTTATTCATAAAAATTGCGTTGAAAGAACAGATTGTATGTTTCTTACATGTTTGGGAAAAATATCTCCATGTTTTAAAAACCGTCTCTAGCATTGACAAGAATACTTTTTAAAGTTTGCTACCATAAATGTCTATATGGGCCAATGGAAATTTACAGTTCAAGACAGTAACAAATAATGTTATTTATTTATGAAATCTTTGCTCATGTTTTCCATTCTAATAATCTCTCTTTTATTGTTTTATCTGTATTTTATCTGCTATGAATAAATTGTCACAAATCGATAATCAAAATTAATTTTGATAATTTATCGATTCACTGACCAACGCAATTTTAATTTTCACCAGAATCTGGGCGAACATCTCGAGAATTTTAATATTCATGAAAATTATTTTATTGTTTTATACTTTACAAACAGTTCATTAATAAAGAAAGATTTAGCCGAAAAAAAAAATAACTTTGATATTCACAGGATTGAGTCAAATATCTCGAAAACTGAAATAGCCATGGACCAGATTACCCAGTGAGACGTTACAAGAGGAACGTGGTAAGAGAGAGATTAGATCTGGTAGGTAAGTAAATTGAAAAATGCTAACAAGAATTATTTTTTTAGCAATCAAGGCTCCAATTGGCAATTAGCAGTTTATTTGATCAAAGATTAATAACAATGTTAAAATGTGGTCGCCTCTTCCTTCCTACTCCTACTCAGGAATTAGATCTGGTAGGTAAGTAAATTGAAAAAATGCTGAATTATTTTTTTGGAATCAAGCTCCAAGGTACTTAATTGGCAGTTTATTTGAACAAGGTTCATGGCAATGTCAAAATGTGGTCCTTACTCTTCTTCCTCCTACTCCCTCCCCCTCCTACTCACTCCTCCTCCTCTTCCTCCTCTTCTTCATCCTCCTCCTCCTCCTCCTCTTCCCTCCTACTCACCTCCTCCTACTCCTACTCCTCACCTCTTCCTCATCCTCCTCTCCTCCTCCTCAGCCTTCTCTCCTCTTACTCCCCCTCTCTTCTCCTCCTCCTCTTCCCCTCCTCCTCCTCCTCCTCCTCCTCCTCTTTTCTCCTCCTCCTCCTCCCTCCCTCCTCCTCTCCTCCTCCTCCTCCTCCTCCCTCCTCCTCCCTCCTCCTCCTCCTCCTCCTCCTCCTCTTCCTCCTCCTCCTCCTCCTCCTCACTCCTCATATCATCCTCCCCACTGTTTGCCTATCTTGAACGTTCTCAAATTTACTACTGTAAATCCATATTTTTTACATTGATGAAATTCATGAATTGGTTGTTCCATCCAATAATAAATTGAGAAAGTTTGAGTGACAAAGATGAGCAAACATAATTATTAGGTTCTGCATTCATAAATTTATTCTCATGTGTCTCACTGCTGAAGAAATGAAGTAAACACAGAAGTGGTGATCTTCAAATAGCCATATCTCGGTTATTTATTATTCGATTCTTCAAAATCATATTCTATTTTATTCAAATTAAAATTACCTACATTTTTTGTAATTCTACGTTTTATCGAAAAAGCAATATTTCAATAATCAATATTATTTGACATGAATACCGTGGTAGTACTGCAGTCTCTATTTTTTTGGGACACACCCTGTATAGAATCTCACGCTTAGACTATTAGGTTTTTGTGAGATTTTAGTCTTACATATTTTTCATCTGTATTCTATTTAATATTTTCTCTGTATTGTTCATTTCATTCTCTTTGTCTAATTTATTGTATATGTGAATATTTTTGGAAGAATAAAAATAGATTGATTGATTGATTGATTATCGGCGGTAAAATGAATTTGAATTTTTAATTTAATTTTAATTTTCAGTATCCATGGGAGGAGCAGCGGGCCTTTTTGTTGGCGCCAGTATTTTGAGTTTCTTCGAATTGGGGTTTTTCTTCTCATTTCGTCTCTGCCACACTAAACCCAAACCGGAACCTAAACCGGAGCAAAAACCGCAAAAAACCATCAAACCGATAAATATACCTAGAACACAGCCTAGTCTGAAAGTTCAGCAAATAACTGTTACTTCAAGATACCGCAGACAGCCCTATATTGTTCAGCCTAAACGATTTTAAAATATAAATAAATATTATATTATTGTATAAGAAAAGCTGTCAATTTGTTGTAAAAGTTGAATAAAATGGAGAAACAACTGGAAATAATAAAATTCATCAATTCATTTCAAAAACACAAATGAAAGATTATTGGTTTTAATTATTTACAGAATGTTATGAAGGTCTATGTAGAATTTTTTCATGGCTTTGTATTTGACTATGTATTCTTTCATTGACTGTATTCGTGTGTTTTGCTCCTTTCTTACATATGACGTTATGTAATGTACTTGTACATTTGTTGAATAAAGAACATTTGAATTTGAATTTGAATTCCCCCAGAATACAGCCCAATATAAACGTACTGTACAACAGCAAATCACTGTTTATAAAAAACTTTTTGATTGTCAAACTATACTTTAATAAACACAACTAGGATTTCCTAGGTCGCATAAAACTGCGATTATTGAAATATATTGAATAGTTTCCAATCCTCCTCCTCATTCATCTACTTCTTTTCAATCTTCTCTTCTTCTTCTTCTTCTTCTTCTTCTTCTTCTTCTTCTTCTTCTTCTTCTTCTTTCTTCTTCTTCTTCTTCTTCTTCTTTCCTTCTTCTTCTTCTTCCTCTTCCTCTTCTTCTTCTTCTTCTCCTTCTTTCTTCTTCCTCTTCTTCTTCTTCTTCTTCTCCTTCCTCTTCCTCTTCTTCCTCTTCCTCCTTCCTTCCTCTCTCTTCTCCTCCTCCTTCTTCTTCTTCTTCTTCTTCTTCTTCTTCCTCTTCTTCCTTCTTCTTCTTCTCTTCTTCTTCTTTTCTTTCAAAATATTAATAAACATTATATTATTGTATAAGAAAAGCTGTCAATTTGTTGTAAAAGTTGAATAAAATGCAGAAACAACTGGAAATAATAAAATTTATCAATTCCCCCAGAATACAGCCCAATATAAACGTACTGTACAACAGCAAATCACTGTTTAGAAAAAACGTTTTGCATTAAAAAAAAAATGTTTACAGCAGGACCATGGTTTCATGTAATACTTAACACATCTCAGCTTTACTGTTAAGTACATCCAGTGGCGTCATCTCACCGAAGCCTTGGGAGGGGGGGCAAACACCGGTGTGGGGGGGTGTGGGGGGTTATGGAATACCCTCCACCAAAGAGGGGGGTCAGGGGAAAATTGAGCACTTTTGAAACCAAAAATAGGGTTTTAAGCTTATTTTAAATGTCAAATACACTTTGAATTATAACAAAATTACGAGTAAAATTTCCTTAAATTTACGCAGAAAATTAATGCAAAACGACAATATTATTATTGACAACAGACACAATCATAGTAATATTCTGGTAAGTTGGTCATCTTCTTAGATAAAAACGATAAACGTGATCAATACGTTCAGACGTTCGTACTAAAAATAATACATTCGCTCTGCTGTTATTATTCAGACCTTTATGTGTACACTAATTTTTTTTTATCGTATGGCTTTTATTGGTGGGGAGACCCTTACGGGTAGGTTCCACCTCGCCTCATTGCACAATTTTTTTGTGTCGGTCACCCATCAAGTACTATTGAATATTACGTGTTTGAAGAGTGTTAATAGTAATCAAATAGTGTAATAAATTAATTTATTTTTTAAATTAAAAGAATACAAAGATTTTACTCTGCCGCTAAGTTTTTAACATTTGACCGGATAAAATGCTTATTTGTACATTAGCTAGTACAGAATATTTTCTGTAACCCCTTTGTCCTGAAAGATGAACAAGCTGTATTGAATCTAATTTATATTCTGATGTTTTGGTACGCTCTTGCAGAATAAAGGTAGAGCTATACTATAGCTATATATTGATATATCTACCACTACCCGAGTCTAAGCTCCGTGTCCCTCGGAGAAATGCAATACATCGAAAACCGATTCTTGTAGTGTATTTTATAGTAGGCCTACTCTTTGCCTCTCCTCTTCAGCCTTCAGGGACCCGGAACCCGCTAGGCTACGCGAACACCGGTTAGTCAAGACAAGACAAGACGACATTAGTCACGTTCAGTCACGGTAAAACATAGCTGCTTATAAAGCAGCACACACCGATGGAATGACCAATCAACACACGATGGTGTGTGTTGCTTCATAAGCACATGTGAAGTACAGTGACTAAACGTAACTAATCTCGTCTTGTCTTGTCTTGACTAACCGGTGTACGCCTAGCCTTAGGGTTCCGTTAGACAATATAACGTTCGCGAAACTGTATTATTTTGATTTTTCATTTTTCTGGGATATAAAATGTGTTATCAAGGTGAAATTTGATGATTTGATGAGAATTGATATTGAATTTTAAATGAGGTAACCATCCCTTAGTGGAAAGAAGGAGAACAGGAAAAAGGAGATGAAGAAGTAGTAGAAGAGGGAGAAGAAGAAGAAGGAGAAGAAGAAGAAGAAGAAGAAGAAGAAGAAGAAGAAGAAGAAGAAGAAGAAGAAGAAGAAGAAGAAGAAGAAGAAGAAGAAGAAAATAAGAAGAAGAAGAGAAAGAAAAAGAAGATGACGAAGAAGCAGAAGAAGAGGGAGAAGAAGAAGAAGAGGGAGGAGAAGAAGAAAAAGGAGGAGAAGAAAAAAGGAGAAGAAGAAGAGTGAGAAGGGGAGAAGAAGAAGAAGAAGAAGAGGGAGGAGGAAAAAGTAGGAGAACAAGAAGAGTGCGAAGAAGAAGAAAATGACGACTACGAAGAAAAAGAAGAAGATGAAAAAACGAGGAAGATAATAAGGAGAAGAAGTAGAAGAAGGAGAAGAAGAAGAGAAACGAGGAGAAGAAAAGGGAGAAGGAGAAGGAAAAAGAAGAGTGAGAAGAGGGAGAATAAGATCAAGAATAAGAAGTGGAAGAAGAAGCAGAAGAAGAGGGAGAAGAAGGAGATGAAGAAGAAGAGGGAGGAGGAGAAGAAAAAAAAGGGAAGAAGAATAGGGGGTGAAGAAGGAGAGTGAGAAGAGGGAGAAGAAGAAGAGGGAGGAGGAAAGAGAAGAAAAGAAGAAGGATCTGAAAAGAAGAGTGGGAGAAGAAGAAAATGACGACGACGACGACACGACGACGAAGAAAAGAAGAAGATGAAAAAGAACGAGGAGGATAAGAAGGAGAATAAGAATAAGAAGAAGAGGGAGGAGGAGAAGAAAAGGAGAAGGAGAAGAAGGAGGAGGAAAAGAAGAAGGAGAAGATGAAGAAGAAGAAGAAGAAGAAGAAGGAGAAGTAGTAGTAGAAGAAGAAGAAGAAGAAGAAGAAGAAGAAGGAGAAGAGAATTCCATCATTTTATAGCAGTACACTAAAGGACGTTGAGCTTATTCGCTCCAGTGAAGAAGAAGAATGAGGTCGATGAACCTTCCTCTTCTACCTTCTTCTTCTTCTCCTTCTCCTTCTTCTATTTATTCTTCTTCGTCGTTGTCTTCTTATTCTTCATCTTCTTCTTCTTCTTCTTCTTCTTCTTCTTCTTCTTCTTCCTCCTCCTCCTCCTATTCCTCCTTATCCTTCTTCTCTATGTCATTTTCATTATTCTTCTTCATCTACCTTTTTTTATTATCTGCTACTACTACTAGTTTTTTCCCTTTTTCTCCTCCTTCTTTTTCTTCTTTTCCTCATTCTTCTTCATCATCCACGTCTTTTCTCACTTCCATCAATAACAGAATGTATTGAAATGTAGCGAGACAAACAATTCCTGAAGAACGCTAAAAACATTTCAATTCACAGGAAGTAGGAACTATGCAAGAATTATGAAAGTATTATAATGAACAATTTAATTAAGACCAAGAACAATAGAATAAGAACAAGACATCAAAAGTTTCGGACATCAACATATTTAACAAAAGATGGTGAAAGTAGACATTATATTAAATTGTAAACATCATAAATGATGTTGAAAGTTGAAATACTGTAGAGATAAATTGATAATTACATGACTGAGGTATAGTAATTGATATTATGTGCAGTAATAAAAACTGGAATACTGCAATACAAAAGATACTATCGGAAGTACTGGCCCAAAACTAAAGAGACTAAACACTGAGTTTTAATGTAGACCATTCCTTGGTCTTTTCCCATATTTTGATGAAATGAGATAATCATGCATGTGGATGTAGAATTTCGAGATCTACACTTTGGAAAAAAACTTAAGTCCCACTTTCATTATAAAAGGGATTAGAACATCAAATCATATCAATACTAGTAGTTCTGTGGACAGTAGACCTCGCGAAAAAGCCATGCTAGCTGAAATCTGTCAATGCGTTTAGCCGTAAATTAGCTGTTTTCTTGTCCACGTGTACAGAATTGGACCTGTCAACTGTGTCGAGAGAGATGTTGTCAGGCGCCCCCCAAAATACGTTATGTACATCTAATTTAATTTTTAATTTTTCAATTTTTCACATTTTTATTTATTTTATTTTTTAGTTATTTATTTCTTAAACATACGCGACGTCCCACAAGCCACCGCTTTCGCGGCGACTCTCTGACTGCGGCGCCCGGGGCCCTGGCTACAGCGAAAAAATCTTATTCTGACCCAGCTGATGATCATCCCATAATATGACGATGTTTATATTGAATTCAAAATAAATCCTATCACGTGTTCCATATCTATTGTATTCATTCTCTTTTCCTTCTATTTCGTCCTTAAAATACAAAATTTGAAAAAAACCTTACATATACATCGTCGCACAGTTTCAAAATGAACATTCCTGCCAAATCTTATTGAAATCTGTCAATGCGTTTAGCCGTAAATGCCTTACAAACACACAAATCCACAAACAGACAAAAGCCAATCGACTTGAAACAAGACTTCACTTCACTCAGACTTCGCTTCGCTCGGTCAATGATTCTCTCTATTAAATATGTTTGCCTAAAAACCCGAATTTGGCGGCCCCAGGTCTTGGCTTATTGTTACAGTACTCGTAATTATTGATATTCTATAAAGGAAATTTGGGTTTTATCATCCGCATGGTTGAATATTGTGATATTTGGAAGATTGAGATGTAACCCCGGTCGTACACCGGAGCAATAAGCAATAGGCAACTAGCAACATATGGATCATAAGATTGTCTACTCTATACAAACCAATGCACACTGAAACAGCTGCTTTAGGTGTGCTTGGACTATTTGTTTCTATAGAGTAGACGATCATATGATACAAATGTTGCTTTTTGCCTATTGCTTATTGCTCCGGTGTACGAGCTGCCTAACGTCTACAGTTTACGAAGGATCTTCTTGAAAAAAAAATTATTTGATGGATTATTAAATGCTACAGGGGTTTGTCTTTTTCAAATTTTTAATATTCCTTCTAAAAAAGCTCCAAAAATGTTCAAACTTAAAAAAGTTTATTTTTGTTATTATTATTGCAGAAATTCTATAATTAAAAAAGTAAAAAGACGAACCCCTGAAGAATGTTATTCTCTTTCCAATGAGACCTCAAACGTGATTTTCTGTCCAAAAATAACGGCGCTACATGTGACAAGGGATAACATTGATCTTATGGGACATCAATCCAATATGGCCGACTTCTACTGCCCACTCTAAAGTCTCATGTAGCAGATAATTTTTGTGAATCCTTGCATGGGTAAAAACAATCAAGTCCAGTTACTTTGTGAATGTAGAATTATGCTTGCTGTTTGAATTGACTAAAATATCACAAGTAAACAGAACATCTCCAGGTACTTCGGAAATGTAAAATTATGCTTGCTGTTTCAATTGACTAAAATATCATATGTAAACAGAACATTTCTAGTTATAGCAGGATTCTTTTAACTTGTCAGTAAACACCTGATTTAACGTTAGTTAACGAGCGTACATCAATCAGCTGTTTTCTGACAATTTAAAAGAATCCTGCTATACTTTGGAAATGTAAAATTATGCTTGATGTTTGGATTGACTAAAATATCATATGTGAACATAACGTTCTTATCCACACAGATTTCTGATAAAAGTTGAATTCAATGTTAAATCGCTTCATATTGAATTGAACATTATGTAAAATCATAAGTTCTTCGGTTCATTGGGTGAAATTACTTAAGTCTAGTTATGTCTCCAAACAACAAGATAAAATTAGTAGTTCTTGATTTTTTTCCATTTATTTGAATATTAATAGTGTTGTAAATAAAGTATTTTCACCTATTTGGTAAGTTTTCATTATGATAGGATCAAAAATACTCTGGGAACATAAAATGTTCGAAGATACACCAGAAAACTTTAGGCTCCATTTTCCCAAAACTGCAATTTTTAGACTTATTATGTGCTTATGTTATAAAACTACATAACATGTTATTAATCTGTTATATTTGTTAAAAAGTTAAGAAAAATAATATGAATAATATGTTAACATATAAATAATATGTTAACCAGAGGGAGGCATAGGAGGAGGAGGAGGAAGAAGAGAAGGAGGAGGAGAAGAAGGAGTTGTAGGAGGAGGAGGAGGAGGGAGGAGGAGGAGGAGGAGGAGGGAGGAGGAGGAGGAGGAGGAGCAGGAGGAGGAGAAGGAAGAAAAGGAGCAGGAGGAGGAGGAGGAGGAAGAGGAGAGGAGGAGGGTGGTAGGAGGAGGAGAAAGAGAAGGAGTAGAAGGAGGAGGAAGATAAAATCAACAACAACATGAGAATTGAAAGAAAACAGAGAAGAACAAAGAAACACAAACAAGAAAGAGCTAGACCTAGGAAAATTCAAAATTGAATTCAAAATTCAATTCCTAGACCTAGGATACAATAGAAAAATCAAGATCATAATAAAAGGAATAAGAACCAGAACAAGCACAAGGAGACAAAGGATAAAAAATTGGGAGGAGAAGGAGGAGGAGAAGAAAAAGAAGACAAAAAAGAAAAACAGAAACGTAGAAGAAGAAAAAGACAGAGAAGAAGAAGAAGAATAAGAAGAAAAGAAGAAGAGGAAGAATAAGAAGAAGAAGTGGAAGAAGAAGAAGAAGAAGAAGAAGAAGAAGAAGAAAGAGAAGGAGAAGAATAAGAAAGAAGAAGAAGAAGAAGAAGAAGAAGAAGAAGAAGAAGAAGAAGAAGAAGAAGAAGAAGAAGAAGGAAGAGGGTGCAGAAGGAGAAAGAGGAGGAGGTAGAAGAGGTGGAAGAAGAAGAAGAAGAAGAAGTCGAAGATAAAAAGAAACTGGTAATAGACATAGTAAGACGCTATTATACTAGGTAATGAAACGATCCTAAGTTGGGTGCACTGCCTGGCTCTGAGTATGAGTTCATACTTCATGAATTATTTTTATCATTACTTCCCCCACTCTCTCTTTCCAGTTATTCGTTCTCTCTTCCCCACTCATCACTCTCTCTCTCTCTCTTCTCCAGTCATTCAATCACTCACTCTCACACTCTCTCTTTCTTTTCTTTCCACAGCAGCACTGATCAGGAATATCTCTCTCAGAGTATGAGTCCCTACTTCATGACTTCTTTTTATCGTTTTGCTCCCCTTTCCAATTTCTTCTCACTCACTGTCCCACTCACTCTTTCTCTCTCACTCTTCCAGCGTCCTTCTGCCAAGGACGTTCAAGGTTGCATTCCTCAGTCGTACTGCTCTCCCAGGGCTGAGTCTACATGAACTAACATGTAGTACACGGAGTGATGGAGAGGATGAGGAGAGGAGGAGGAGGACGATAAGGAGGACGATGAGGAGGAGGAGGTGGAGGAGGAGGAGGAGGAGGAGGAGGAAGAGGTGGAGGAGGAGGGGGAGGAGGTGGAGGAGGAGGAGGAGGAGTGGGAGAAGGAGGGGAGGAGGAGGAGGAGTGGGAGGAGGAGGAAGAGAAGGTGGAGGAGGAGGAGGAGGAGAGGAGGAGGAGGAAGTGTAGGAGAGGAGGAAGTGGGAGGAGGAGAAGGTGGAGGAATTGGAGGAGGAGAAATAGGAGGAGGAGGAGGTAGAGGTGAATGAGAAGAAAGAGGAGTAGTAGAGTGAGGAGGAAAGATGATTTGGAGGAGGTGAAAGAGTGGGAGTTGGAGGAGAAGGAATTAGAGGAGGAGGAGGAGGAGGAGGAGGAGGAGGAGGAGGTGGAGGAGAAGGAGAAGGAGGAGGAGAAGGATGAATAGGAGACGTTGTTGATGGTGGAGAAGGGGAGGAGGAAGAGTAAAAGAGAAGGAGAAGGCGGAGGAATTAGAGGAGGAGCAGTAGGAGGAGAAATAGGAGGAGGAGGAGGAGGAGGTAGAGGAGATGGAGAGGAAAGAGGTGGAGTAGAGTGAGGAGGAGGAGGAGGAGGGAGGAGGAGGAGGAGGAGGAGGAGAATGAGAATGAAGTGGAGGAGGAGGCGGAAGAGGAGGAGGGGAAGGAGGTAGGTGAGGAGGAGGAGGAGGAGGAGGAGGAGGTGGAGGAGGAGGAGGAGGAGGAGTAGGAGGAGGAGGATGAATTGAAGGTTTTGTAGTTGGTGCAGAAAGGGGTGGAGGAGGAAGTGTAGGAGGAGGAGGAGAAGGTGGAGGAATTAGAGGAGTAGGAGGGAGAGGAGATGGAGAGGAAAGAAGAGAGGTTGAGTGAGGGAGGAGGCGATGATTTGGAGGAGGAGAAAGAGTAGAGGTGGTGTGAAGAAGGAATTGGAGGAGGAGGAGGAGGAGGAGGAGGAAGACAAGGAGAGAGAGAGTGGTAGAGTAGATGACCAAAAAGAAAGATGATGAGAGAGCAGGTGAATAGAAGAAATGGAAGGGTGAAAAGATGAAGAAGAGAAGTAGGTTGAGAGAAAAATAATGTTAAAAAGAGGAGAATGAGAAGATGAAGGTGCCAGAGTGGAAGACAAAGTGGAATATGAAGAGGAAGCGAAAAGAGAAGACAAAAAAGAAGGTGAAGCAGAAGTATTTGAAATAGAATAAGACCTAGAAACAGATGAAGTAGATGAATCGAAATGTAAGAAGAAGAAAATGAGAAAGAGATGAAAAAGGAGAAGAATAAGAAGACAGTTATAATTATGATAGAATTTGAGAGAATGATGATAATGAGGTGAAGAATAATGACGAAAGAGGGAAGTCAGAAGAAGGAACATGAGAAAAGAAAGATGAAGCAGAAGAATTAGAGAAGAAATAAGGGAGAAACATTATAAATGAAATTTCTGCTAACTACTGCGTGTTCATACCAACTACCTTGGAAGGCATTTCAACCGTAAGCGGACAAACAGAGAGGGTAAGAAAAGGAGGAGGAGAAGGATAGAATGAGAGAAAAAAGTAAATGGTGAAAAATGAAAGGAATAGCTGTTTACTAGAATATAATTAGCGGTGTAGAACTTCGAACGGTCAGACTTAAAGAAGAAGGAGAAGAAGAAGAGAAGAAGAAGAAGAAGAAGTGGAAGAAGAGGAGAGAGAAGAAGAAGAGAAGGTGGGAGAAGGGAAGGAGAAGAAGAAGAAGAAGAAGAAGAAGAAGAAGAAGAAGAAGAAGAAGAAGAAGAAGAAGAAGAAGAAGAAGAAGAAGAAGATGAAGAGGAGGAAGAGAAGGAAAAAGAAGAAGAAGCAAAATAAGAAGAACAACAAGTAGAAGTAGTAGGGGAAGAAGAAGGAAAAGAAGAAGAGTAAAAGGAAGGAGAAACACATCAGCGGTTCTAAAACAAAAATAAGAGGAAATCTGAGAACATCCTTTCCGTCCCTTTTTTGTTTCAATTTCTTTCCGCTAGCTCTTTTGTCCACAAGAAGAAGAAGAAGAAGAAGAAGAAGAAGAAGAAGAAGAAGAAGAAGAAGAAGAATAAGAAGAAGAAGAATACGCCGACGAAAAAGGAGAAGTGGATCCAGTACGTCCTTCAAAGGTCATGTATGAGTATAAGACAGAGTCCGTTAGTCTTGTTTGGAGTTTCATTTGAGTGTGTTTCTTCCTGTGCGATCTTCTTCTTCTTTTTCCTTTTGGCCTTTTTCTCTTCTTCTCAGTTTTCGTCGCTGCAATCATACAGTTAATTTCTTGGATTCATCTCAGTCTTGCTTTCCTGTAGATTTCTTAAGAGCCAATATTTTAATTGAATTCCTGCGGTTTTCGACTCTTGTTCTTCTGCCTTCTTTCTTCTTATTCCTCTTCTTCTTTACCTCCTCCTTCCTCTTCCTCATCTTCTTCTTCTTTATTCTAGACCATATATGTGAAGTGCACGATAAACCTCGCACTTCAAACATATGGTCTTGAACTTGCAAAACCCCACTTTCCACTCTTGTTATGAAAAATATACTATTACATATATAATATTGATATTTTGGATCTCCTGAAGAAATTTTGAAAATAGGCCTCAGATGCATAATGCACGATGTTATAACGTGTTGAAAATGTTTGGGTCTAAATTTCTCGTAAAATGTAATATTGTATCTAAAATGTGGTATTGTGAGTTAAGTTTTAGTGCTCTGAATCTATAATCTATAAATCAAAATAATTCAATTTTGAAGATTTTTGGAACTGATTCGTGAAATTCAATGTTGGACTACATAACCTATATCTTTTCCACATTTCCCATTACGGAAATTGGATGATTCGGCGAAGCGGAACACCCGAAAGGGTCTCCCCGCTAATAAAAGCCATAAGCATAATAATAATAATAAGATGCATAAATTAATATCACATAAATAAATCTTCAACCATAAATTATAAGATTTCCATATAAGAAATATATTTATTTAACTACATTTTTTTACAATTTCATTATTACACTTTTTGGGTGCAGTTTCTTGTGTGGCTACGATACTATCAAATTAAAATATCGATAACATCGAATGAAAATATCGATATCATCGAATGAAAGATCAATACCATCTAATGAAAGTATCCAATTATTAACATAATAGTATATGGCGTACCGCTTGTCAAGAAGACAAGATAGTCACGTTTAGTCGCAGTACTTCATATAGTTGCTTATGATGCAGCACACACCAATTAGTCATTGTATCAGTGTGTGCTGCTTCATAAGCAGCTATGTGAATTATTGTGACTAAACGTGACTAATGTCGTCTTGTCTTGTCTTGACTAACCGGTGTACGCCTAGACTCAAAATTTTAACATCATTAATTTCATGATTAGAATATTATTTTGTTTTGTTAGTAAACGATATATCGATTGTAAGAACTTCGATGTTTCTAATCGATAGTATGACACTGCACCCTACATTTTAAATGTTTTCTCATCTCAACTTTTATTTTTACTTGTTTTGTTCTGTTCTTGTACCGATTTGATTATGGCTTTTGAGTTATACAGCATCAGAATCCGTTTCCTGGGTTTACCAATAAGAGCCGCCCGTGGAATTTTAGTAGGAATTTCTCTGTAGTGAGCTTTATCTGGCCTTAAGGCCGTAGCTTTAGGCTGTGCCAGCATTTCCAAACGTATTTTTTGCATCAAAATTAACTCTTTTTTCGTAAATTTCTTCGTGGTTTTGTATCGGGGTCTGTTAGATTTTTCCATGGCTTTGAAGTTTAAAGAAGATTGAAGTTAGAAGTTTGAAGTTAGACGTTTGAAGTTTGATCTTTGAAGTTTGACGTTTGAAGGTTGAAGTTTGACCTTTGAAGTTTGATGTTTGAAGTTTGACGTTTGAAGTTTGAAGAAGTTTGAAGTTTGACGTTTGAAGTTTCAAGAAGTTTGAAGTTTGTCGTTTGAAGTTTGACGTTTAAAGTTTGACGTTTGAAGTTTGATGTTTGTAGAAGTTTGAAGTTTGATGTTTAAAGTTTCAAGAAGTATGAAGTTTGATGTTTGAAGTTTCAAGAAGTTTGAAGTTTGTTGATTGAAGTTTGACGTTTGAAGTTTCAAGAAGTTTGAAGTTTGTCGTTTGAAGTTCAGGTTCTTAACAAAAAATTTCAAAATACATTTTTTTTACGACAATGTGCCAATGTTTCGAGTACTATAATATTTTCTATAATTTTATTCACTCTTGCAAAAATTTGATCTGTGAAAGTTTTTGGAAGTTCATTCACTTTGATTTTATCCACTTCAATTTCATTCACATTAATTTCATTCACAATTTTGAAAAGTTTTGGAAGTTCAGTGTTTTGAGTATTATATTTTCTTTAATTTTATTCACTCTTTTAAAAATTTGAACTGCTGTGAATGTTTTTGGAAGTTCATTCACTTTGATTTCATCCACTTTAATTTCATTTACATTAATTTCATCCACAATTTTAAAAAGTTTTGAAAGTTCAATGTTTTGAGTATTATATTCTCTTCAATTTTATTCACCCTTTCAAAAATTTGATCTGTGAAAGTTTTTGGAAGTTTATTCACTTTGATTTCATCCACTCTAAGTTTGAAAATTTTTGAAAGTTCGCTGATTATTCCTATTCACTTTTAAAAATGAAATTTGTTAATCAATTTTGACTACCTATTATAAAAAATAAATTGATGAATAAGTTTTTTAAAAGTTCATTACCTTCAATTTCATTTAATTTTAAACAAATCTCAACACTATGAGAGTTTGAAAATAGTTGAACTTTTGTAGATTTTTCAGACTGGAAAAGTTTGAGAAATTTCACTTTGAACGAATAGAGAACAATCACTTCAATTTGAAATTTACCAGGACTAAGATGAAGTAATAAGAATTTTGAAGAGCTAGAATGGATTTTACCAGAATTTGGAACTTGGTTAGAAAATTATTGATACTAATGTTTATTATTTTTATTTACTTTTTGGAACCCTTGCTGTAATACAAAATCAGATGTTTAGTTACTTTCAAATGATTTGATTCATTCTATTGCCCGGTTTTTCAGTCGCTCAATCACTGAGCTAAACTAGTAGTTCTGTGAACAGTAGACCTCACGAAAAAGCCATGCTAGCTGAAATCAGCTGTCAATGCGTTTACCCGTAAATTAGAGGTTTTCTTGTCCATGTGTACAGAATTGGCCCTGTCAACTGTATCGTTGACAGAGATGTTGTCAGGCGCCCCCCAAAATACGATATGTACAAGTAATTTAATCGTACATGTAATTTAATTTTTTAATTTTTACATTTTTATTTACTTTTTATATTCTATATTTTTATTTTTTAATTTTCATTTCTTTTTTATCATTTATTTATTTTATTTTTAGTTATTTATTTTTAAAGATACGCGACGTTCCATTGCCGCTTTCGCGGCGCCCCTCTGACTGCAGCGAAAAATCTTATTCTGACCCAGCTGATGATCATTCCATAATATGACGATGTTTATATTCTGACCCTGAACTCAAACCAATTATCATTATTAAGCTTATGGCTTTTTGGCGGAGAGACCCTTTCGGGTGTTCCACCTGTTGAATTATCCAGTTTCCCTAATGGAAAATATGGAAAACATTATAGGTTAAGTCCAACACTGAATTTTCAACTTATAAGTCCCGAAAAATCTTCAAAATAAATTTTTTTCAATTCATAGATTAACAGCACTAATACGATACTCACGAAAGCACATTTCAAATTAAATATTGAATTATACAAAAAAATTTAAACTCAAACCAATCACTTAATTTTATAAGGTTATGAAAATTCACACGTTTGAAACTTTATGCTTTAAAACCTCAAAAACATCACCAGTTCCACAACCAGAGGTAGGTCGAATAAACTTTGAAGCAGGATTATTCTCAATCTTAATATTAACGATGAATATTGAAACCCATGAGGATTGAATGAAATATTGTGAATGGTTTTTTGACATGTGCATAGACACATTCCATCATCATATTTTATAAAAATGTTTCTTCAAACAGATCACTGTTAATAATCATCTGTTAATAATCATTTTTGAAAAATCATCTGTTAACGCACGCATGCTCGTGCAACTTTCAACTTATATGCCTGGTTGTTCGTACGTCTATTAAATAGGGAGCTTAATCACGGTTATGTAACCGGCGGTAGTTTAACCGGTACAGTTTTGTTGCACAAAGCTTCAAGAGTTAACTAATGACGGTTAAGTTTCCCGGTTAGTTAATCACGACATTAACCGGTACACAGTCCGGCAACACTGTAATTTAATCATCAGCTGTTGCCGCCAGAGTCATCTTGTGACAAAATAAAGACGGTTTAGGTTAGCTTTCAAAGCGACTAAAATGTAAACAAATGCGAACGCGACCCTAATTTTATCGAATTAGAAAGAGTTTGATTATTAATTTAATTTTTGAAAATAGGTTCAATAGAGAATAAGAAAAGAATTATTCCAACATAAAAATAGGGAATAAGTTTACATGGAATTCGATTGCTAACGACTTCAATTCGAGTGCCTTGTCTGTCACGAAGAGAAAATTACAAAAGGAAAAAGAAGGCAGCTGCCAATGTTAAGGTGAGATAATTTTTAAATCCTAATCGATCAATTTATAATCTAGTTTTGCTAGATGTTTTATATGAAGTTAGTTTTATGCTGCAATAATAGGTAGGCTACTATAACGGTATTGGCTGACAGCCTATGAAGAATTATGTACAGTAACGTACATAGGCCTACACATTCAAAATAATTGTAATTTCTCATCCAATGGAATAGAACAACTTCAAATTTAATCTTGTTCAATATTTGAACAAGACAAGACAAATGTCGAACGTCATTTGAAGGATTGAAGACAGTTTGTCAATACTTTCAAAGTCTTGTAAGAGATTGGATGCAAAAAATATTTGATACCGTACCTTATTACAGTATCTCATCCAATAAAACGCATTAAATTCACTTAAACTCCATCTCGTCTTTGGAAAGTCTTGAACAAAACTTGCAGCAGCAATTTGGTGGATTACAAAGATCTAAAGCTCTTTTATTCAATGAGAAATTTTATCATATATCTTACATAATAATTATGTTACGGCTTTATCATAGTCAAACAGAGAATTCTCATCAGTGGATCATGCTGACATAAATAGCAAATTTCGTTGTATATAGCACCAACATTTTCATTCAACTATTTTAGATATCTCTTACATATTTAAAAACTTGTAGCAATGTTATGGATCATTTGCTAGACGTTTTCTGCGTTTCTAAACATTTTCAGAAGAAGCTTCATGAATTTAGCTTGAAAAGTTTTATACTATATGCCTACCATAGATCAGAATTTGCTACAAAACTTTTAATTCTAGCACAAACTTTTGATGACTCAACAGGATGATCAATCAAATATTAATCATTAGAATTACTTTTAGTATGAATATAACAGAAATTGAAAATGTAGTGTATCAAATTCCGGAATTGAATGGATCAGACCATGGTTAGGTCTAGTCTGAATACATTCTGTATTCAGTGAACATATCAGTAAAAGTGAATATAGCCAGTTTTTATTATAAATCAATTTAATAAAAAATGACACACATAGGGATCTATTAATTTAGAATAGTGTATTCACTTTTCAAATTTACAATAAGTGAGAGCCGCAAAAATTAACAATTCATTTTTTTCAGGTGGAATTGTCCAAATAGGAGGAGGCATCTTCAAAAAGCAGTTTGATTAGGAAGGAGAATCGGAGAATGACTAATGGCCAGCCCCAATTCCATCCCATGGGATCTTCATTCCAATCATGACATTGCAAGCAATTATTTTTGTAATAATTTAAAATAAAAAACACAGATTTTGTCAATTCTACTCTTTAATTTTTGGTACAAGGACCATGGTTTCGTAACCACACAGGCTACATCATCAGCTTGACTGATGATTTGTTTTTAAAAACACTGATCTGTGTTTTTTATTTTAAATTATTATGGAACGGTTCTAGAATCTCGATAGTGATTCTTTACCGTAAAATAATGCGCAGCTTGAGATATAATTTGCAGGTTTCAATTTTCTAATTGTTTCACCTATAATTGTGGGCTATTAAATTCATACTTATCAAAAACTTTATACTTGAAACAGATCAGCGACTAGTTTTCTGAAAATACTGTTTGCAGCATGGTTTCTAACACAACGAACTTAAATTGTAATTTCATAAATTCTCCTGGAAAAACTTATGTAACTAAGCTCTGTTTATTCTTACACTTGAATGACTATCGACTGCCTGAAATGTAATTATCTCTCATCATCACCTCTCTCATTACCAATGCACAAGCCTTGACCTCTTGTAGGCATCACCCTTAGCAGAAAACTTTGTTTTGAAATTTCTGAGAATATTATTCATTGTAATGATTATGGAGTAGAATTATGCTCTTGTATCAACTATGCTGTATGAGAAAGCTATTGTACCTGTCAAATATGCATGCATTCAATCATTTACAAATTAGAGAACATCAGTCTTTTGTGAAAATTGTTTTTGTCTGAATATTTATCGGCTTTGTTGCAGAACTTCATTATTTGTACATATTCTTCATACTGAATTGACTACTCATTTTATTATTATTCCAGAACAAGATAAATTAGTATTGAAAAAGAATAATGATAAAAATATTGAAGTATCAATAAGAAAATGCAACTGTAGCTCTTTGTATATCAATAGTGTTAGGTACTACAGCTTCCTCATAAATAATTGCTGTGCATAAAATATTAAACGAAAATGTGTTTTCCAAAAAAAATCTATTTATTTCACCCAAAATTATTTTTATAATTTTTCTGTTGCAAAAAATCGCAGTGTAACGGATAATAATTTATTCATTGGAAATTATGGTAAGTCTGTTGGTTCCATTGTTTCTTCTTAATTGTAATTGTTTTTTTCTTAATTTCTTCCATTGTAATCTTCTTTCCAAGTTCGCTATTCTCTGTTCATATATATTATTTCAAATAGGTACTATATGAAATATACGAGTACTGTATATAATAAAATAAATTCCACATTTGATGAATCCATTTCCTGCCAGCAGAAGAAATGAGACTTGATATCAAATTAATAAATTTATCATAGGCCTACATTATTATAAATAGACTTATTTATCAACTTCTTCATAAGACTACATAATATTTAAAAGTGAAATTGTACTGATCAATTCATTATAAGTTGAAAAGTTTTCAGTAACTTACTTATATCACCATTCCAAAAAAAAACTACCCTACCTTTCAATTATTTAACTTTTACTATTGAAATTTACCATTACTATCAAATTTACTATACTATACTATTGAAATTTGGCAGGAAAGTAAAATAGTTCAACCTACCAGTTCTCTACATGCGTGTGCTAAAATATAAGTTATGTTTTCCAGCAGTTTTTGGAAGTTTCAAAGTTCGGTAGCCTATCACCTTCCTTTTGATAGGAACTTTCAAGTAGGCTACCAAAAAAATTTAATTTATGTATCGATATTCTTGTTTTGATACAGGTATGTCATAGCATAGGCTTGATTCAGAGCGGGTCAGGCCCGGATCGGATGAAATTATTGCTTTGACTAATGAATCACTTGGGAGTAGGCTATTCATATGATTATATTATATAGGCTACTTGTTATAATTATGTACATCAGTCATCCTGTCCGATCCGGACCCGGCCCACACTGATGTGAAAGGATAAAAAAGCCTAATAAAAGACATTAGCCTATTAGAAAAATAGTCTATTAGCCTATTAGGTAGGACCTACAAATTTTATTATCAAAATTTTGAACTTGGAACGTTTTGTATGTGCGGTGCATGTTGTTTATTTTGTTCTGTTTCAGTCAAAACAATTTATTAGCCTAGTTGTATTTGGGTTTATAAAAATGTACACTGAGTAAGTTATTCACAAATTTATATTGAAACCCAGCTTCAAGGAGTTGTACAAGCCAAAGAGAAGAATAGTACATTAGTGATAAGCTAATTGACAAAAGTTGATCAGGCCTAAGTTAAATTATAACTTATTTAATTGAAAAAAAGTGTATGCTATTGCAGACTGAAACTGCTGATGTATCAGGTAACTGGGTACAGTACGTCTTTATGAAGAGGGATTTTTACAAAAAAAACTTATGCCTAGTCTATTATTATTGTGTAAATTCTTTGCTCAAGATCAAAATTCTACCTGAGTTCGGTAAGATAGGCTTTATAATGATATAATTGCATTGCAATGGACCTAATACGGTATGCCACCAATTGAAGATTGCATAAATTAATAATAGGCATATATTCCGTAGGAATCAAGTATTCAATAACATGAGAATAAAAACACAAATGTATTGAAGAAAACAAAGTTAATATTGCAGACAGCTTGGTTAGGTTAGTCTTGAAAGCAAAACTATAGCCTACTGTATTTTTTTAATCATCACTAATTGCATGAAAACACACAAGAGTCTAATATGGTTCTGAATTAAATCTGAGATAGATATTTGAAACCTAAATAATTATTATCAGAAAAATTTTATTTTCCGCAACTTGATAGCTCGAGCGTAGACTACGCTGTAAATATAGCAACAAAAAACAAAAATGCAGTGTAGGTACTTCGATAAACAACTTGAAATGGAATTTACAATGCTTATATTACCTAAATACAGACCTCAACTTTGTTATTTAATGTAATCAATAATTATTTATAAGCACATACTTCTAATTTCGTAGTTTGTAGCTGAAACCTACCATAGAACGTATTTATCTATTGGTTAACCTAAAAATTCAAATGTAACTAATCATTAGTGAGATTTAATTCTCAAACAGGCCAATTAATATATCTTAACGCCGATTACTTAATAGGCGTTAAATCTTGGGATTTGTCTTTGTGCAACCAAGTTCCCATAATTTCATCTAATCGGAGCGTTAAAAAACCATCTAACCGCGGCGTTAAATATCTCTAATGCCGGTTAGTTTAATCGGCGTTATCACATGTAGTTGACGTTTTGTGCAACGAAACTCTCTCGATTAAGCCTAACCCCGGTTAAATGAAGCTATTTAACAGGGATTTAACTTATTGGACGTACGAACAACCAGGCAATAGTCTTTATCTCATCATAATAAGATTACATGGGATCCTTTGTGGTCCTCCATGCTCGTGCAACTTTCAACTTCCACTTTCAACTTTTATGCCTGGTTGTTCGTACGTCTATTAAATAGGGAGCTTAATCACGGTTATGTAACCGGCGGTAGTTTAACCGGTACAGTTTTGTTGCACAAAGCTTCAAGAGTTAACTAATGACGGTTAAGTTTCCCGGTTAGTTAATCAAGACATTAACCGTTACACAGTCCGGCAACACTGTAATTTAATCATCAGCTGTTGCCGCCAGAGCCATCTTGTGACAAAATAAAGACGGTTTAGGTTAGCTTTCAAAGCGACTAAAAATGTAAACAAATGCGAACGCGACCCTAATTTTATCGAATTAGAAAAGAGTTTGATTATTAATTTAATTTCTGAAAATAGGTTCATTAGAGAATAAGAAAAAGAATTATTCCAACATAAAAAATAGGGAATAAGTTTACATGGAATTCGATTGCTGACGACTTCAATTCGAGTGCCTTGTCTGTCACGAAGAGAAAATTACAAAAGGAAAAAAAGAAGGCAGCTGCCAATGTTAAGGTGAGATAATTTTTAAATCCTAATCGATCAATTTATAATCTAGTTTTTGCTAGATGTTTTTATATGAAGTTAGTTTTATGCTGCAATAATAGGTAGGCTACTATTATAACGGTATTGGCTGACAGCAGCCTATGAAGAATTATGTACAGTAACGTACATAGGCCTACATATTCAAAATAATTGTAATTTCTCATCCAATGGAATAAAACAACTTCAAATTTAATCTTGTTCGATATTTGAACAAGACAAGACAAATGTCGAACGTCATTTGAAGGGATTGAAGACAGTTTGTCAATACTTTCAGAGTCTTGTAAGAGATTGGATGCAAAAAATATTTGGTACTTGAGTATTAAACGGAGGCCACCATTACGAAACGTTATTTATTAGTTATTAAACGTTAGTTAGTTATTTACTAGTTATATTAGTTATTTAACGTTATTTTGAAGGGATTAGTTAGTTTGTTAATTCTTTCAGACAAAGTTTCTGTAGGTTAGAGATTTATGCAAAAATAGTTGATACCGTACCTTATTACAGTATCTCATCCAATAAAACGCATTAAATTCACTCAAACTCCATCTCGTCTTTGGAAAGTCTTGAACAAAACTTGCAGCAGCAATTTGGTGGATTACAAAGATCTAAAGCTCTTTTATTTAATGAGAAATTTTATCGTATATCTTACATAATAATTATGTTACGGCTTTATCATAGTCAAACAGAGAATTCTCATCAGTGGATCATGCTGACATAAATAGCAAATTTCGTTGTTTATAGCACCAACATTTTCATTCAACTATTTTAGATATCTTTTACATATTTAAAAACTTGTAGCAATGTTATGGATCATTTGCTAGACGTTTTCTGCGTTTCTAAACATTTTCAGAAGAAGCTTCATGAATTTAGCTTGAAAAGTTTTATACTATATGCCTACCATATATCAGAATTTGCTACAAAACTTTTAATTCTAGCACAAACTTTTGATGACTCAATAGGATGATCAATCAAACATTAATCATTAGAATTACTTTTAGTATGAATATAACAGAAATTGAAAATGTAGTGTATCAAATTCCGGAATTGAATGGATCAGACCATGGTTAGGTCTAGTCTAAATACATTCTGTATTCAGTGAACATATCAGTAAAAGTGAATATAGCCAGTTTTTATTATAAATCAATTTAATAAAAAGTGACACACATAGGGACCTATTAATTTAGAATAGTGTATTTACTTTTTCAAATTTACAAGTGAGAGCCGCAAAAATTTACAATTCATTTTTTTCAGGTGGAATTGTCCAAATAGAAGGAGGCATCTTCAAAAAGCAGTTTGATTAGGAAGGAGAATCGGAGAATGACTAATGGCCAGCCCCAATTCCATCCCATGGGATCTTCACTCCAACCATGACATTGCAAACAATTATTTTTGTAATAATTTAAAATAAAATACACAGATTTTGCCAATTCTACTCTTTAATTTTCGGTACAAGGACCATGGTTTCGTAACCACACAGGCTACATCATCAGCTTGACTGATGATTTGTTTTTAAAAACATTGATCTGTGTTTTTCATTTTAAATTATTATGGAACGGTTCTACAATCACAATAGTGATTCTTTAGAATTATTTTTGTGTTACCGTAAAATAATGCGCAGCTCCGCAGCTTGAGATATAATTTGCAGGTTTCAATTTTCTTATTGTTTCACCTATAATTGTGGGCTATTAAATTCATACTGTACTTATCAAAAACTTTATACTTGAAACAGATCAGCGACTAGTTTTCTGAAAATAATGTATGCAGCATTGTTTCTAACACAACGATCTTAAATTGTAATTTCATAAATTCTCCTGGAAAAACTTATGTAACTGAGCTCTCTTTATTCTCACACTTGAATGACTATCGACTGCCTGAAAAGTAATTATCTCACATCATCACCCCTCTCATTACCAATGCACACGCCTTGACCTCTTGTAGGCATCACCCTCAGCAAAAAAACTTTGTTTTAAAATTTCTGAGAATATTATTCATTGTAATAATTATGTAGTAGAATTATGCTCTTGTATCAGTCAAATATGCATTCAATCATTTACAAATTAGAGAACATCAGTCTTTTGTGCAAATTGTTTTTGTCTGAATATTTATCGGCTTTGTTGCACAACTTCATTATTTGTACATATTCTTCATACTGAATTGACTACTCATTTTATTATTATTCCAGAACAAGATAAATTAGTATTGAAAAAGAATAATAATAAAAATATTGAAGTATCAATAAGAAAATGCAACTGTAGCTCTTTGTATATCAATATAGTGTTAGGTACTACAGTTTCCTCATAAATAATTGCTGTGCATAAATATTAAACAAAAATCTGTTTTCCAAAAAAAATCTATTTATTTCACCCAAAATTATTTTTATAATTTTCCTGTTGCAAAAAATTGCAACAAAAGTTGAAAAGTTTTCACTACTTATATCACCGTTCCAAAAAAAAACTACCTACCTTTCAATTATTCAACTTTTACTATTGAAATTCACCATTACTATCAAATTTACTATACTATACTATTGAAATTTGTCAGGAAAGTAAAATAGTTCAACCAACCAGTTCTCTACATGCGTGCTAAAATATAAGTTATGTTTTCCAGCAGTTTTTGGAAGTTTCAAAGTTCGGTAGCCTATCACCTTTCTTTTGATAGGAACTTTCAAGTAGGCTACCAAAAAAATTTAATTTATGTATCGATATTCTTGTTTTGATACAGGTATGTCATAGCATAGGCTTGATTCAGAGCGGGTCAGGCCCGGATCGGATGAAATTATTGCTTTAACACTAATGAATCACTTGGGAGTAGGCTATTCATATGATTATATTATATAGGCTACTTGTTATAATTATGTATATCAGTCATCCTGTCCGATCCGGACCCGGCCCACACTGATGTGAAAGGATAAAAAAGCCTAATAAAAGACATTAGCCTATTAGAAAAGTAGGTAGGACCTACAAATTTTATTATCAAAATGTTGAACTTGGAACGTTTTGTATGTGCGGTGCCTGTTGTTTATTTTGTTCTGTTTCAGTCAAAACAATTTATTAGCCTAGTTGTATTTGGGTTTATAAAAATGTACACTGAGTAAGTTATTCACAACTTTATATTGAAACCCAGCTTCAAGGAGTTGTACAAGCCAAAGAGAAGAATAGTACATTAGTGATAAGCTAATTGACAAAAGTTGATGGGCTGATCAGGCCTAAGTTAAATTATAACTTATTTAATTGAAAAAGAGTGTATGCTATTGCAGACTGAAACTGCTGATGTATCAGGTAACTGGGTACAGTACTTCTTTATGAAGAGGGATTTTTACAAAAAAACTTATGCCTAGTCTATTATTATTGTGTAAATTCTTTGCTCAAGATCAAAATTCTACCTGAGTTCGGTAAGGTAGGCTTTATAATGATATAATTGCATTGCGATGGACCTAGTACGGTAAACCACCAATTTAAGATTGCATAAATAGGCCTATATTCCGTAGGAAGTATTCAATAAGTATTCAATAACATGAGAATGAAAACACTAATGTATTGAAGAAAACAAAGTTAATATTGCAGACAGCATGGTTAGGTTAGTCTTGAAAGCAAAACTTACTATAGCCTACTGTATTTTAGTTTAATCATCACTAATTGCATGAAACTTGGTAAAAAACATTAACACACAAGAGTCTAATATGGTTCTGAATTAAATCTGAGATAGATATTTGAAACCCTAAATAATTATTGTCAGAAGAATTTTATTTTCCGCAACTTGATAGCTCGAGCGTAGACTACGCTGTAAATATAGCAACAAAAAACAAAAATGCAGTGTAGGACTGTAGGTACTTCGATAAACAACTTGAAATGGAATTTACAATGCTTATATTACCTAAATACAGACCTCAACTTTGTTATTTAATGTAATCAATAATTATTTATAAGCACATACTTCTAATTTCGTAGTTTGTAGCTGAAACCTACCATAGAACGTATTTATCTATTGGTTAACCTAAAAATTCAAATGTAACTAACCGGCATTAGTGAGATTTAATTCTCGGAAACAGGCCAATTAAATATATCTTAACGCCGATTACTTAATAGGCGTTAAATCCTGGGATTTTTCTTTTGTGCAACCAAATTCTCATCATTTCATCTAATCGGAGCGTTAAAAAACCATCTAACCGCGGCGTTAAATATCTCTAATGCCGGTTAGTTTAATCGGCGTTATCACATGTAGTTGACGTTTTGTGCAACGAAACTCTCTCGATTAAGCCTAACCCCGGTTAAATGAAGCTATTTAACAGGGATTAAACTTATTGGACGTACGAACAACCAGGCAATAGTCATTTATTCAATTCAAAATAAATCCTATCACGTGTTCCATATAGCTATTGTATATTCATACAGTTATTCTTATATAGCTATATTCCATACAGCCATTCTCTTTCCCTTCTATTTCGTCCTCAAAATGCAAAATTAAAAAAAACCTTACATATACATCGTCGCGCAGTCTCAAAATGAACATTCCTGCCAAATCTTATTGAAATCTGTCAATGCGTTTAGCCGTAAATGCATTACAAACACACAAACAAACAGACGAAAGCCGATCGACTTGAAACTAGACTTCACTTCGTAGATGACTGAGCTTCGCTCAGTCATCTCTCTTCGTTCGGTCAATTATCCATCTGGAGGTAGCACTGATTGAAAAAGCTGGGTTCCATCTATTTTTTTATTTTATTTTTTTTTTTCAATAGCATACTGTTCTTAAGAAAAAAATTTCAATCCCCACTTTATTGCCAACTTAATTTGTTTGGTACTACATACTGTATTAGAAAAAAATATTTCATCCCCACTTTATTACCAACCTAAAAAATTAGACGGAACACTAATCCTGCTAGCAGCCCTAGCTTTTGCTACCTCCAGATGGATAATATTTAGCTCAGTGCGCTCAATAGCCAGTTTATGGATCCAATAGCACTATTGAATCAATAAACTGAGATTTCTTTGTTGAATCAATTTACGTTTGGAAATACGGAAGGAATAGAAGACGCAATTACTATTGTGAACGGTATTTATACAATTATGAATCCGATAATACTTTGAATGCATTGTAAATTTATTCCCTATCCTTTCTCATGTTAAACTACCCAGTTTCGTTCACTAAAATTCCGGGTGAGCGGAGGTGTGGATTTTAGTGTCCCCACCACCTACGTGTACACAGCGAATACAAGAATGTCTCAATGGGGAAGGAAAATTTGAATGTTGTTTCTCAAATGCTTTTTAATTTATTAGATTAAGATAGTAATAATACAAATTTGAAATATTCATCCGTTTATTTTTTACATCAATTTCAAAAATGCAGGTTTGATTGGTACACTCTTTAGTATGTGGAGATCATTTTTCTCCCAGCAAAGGAAAATTGTGGGTAAGTAGTGAATCACTCAACATCTACTATACTGAGTGGCGCAAAAGAACGGATGGATTTGAGTAGGATAGTATCAGTGGACTAGAGCTGTCTGTGACCGCAGAGCGACACCATTTTGTAGGTTAAAGTGTCCAGTTTTAGTATCAATGGCGCAATTGACCTTGCAAAATCTCGTATTTGCTGTAGAACAATATTTCCAATAGATAAATCTGCAATCGTCGTTCAACGGAGCTTTAGCAGAGAGTTTTCTATCGTAAATATCGTTACATTGAAGATTTGAATACCGCAATACATGAATGAATTGCTGCTGTATCAAAAGTTAAGGACCAATTTGAGGCTTTTTTGAGTATTAACGCATTAAGGGCGCCATCTTTCCCATGTAATTTTTGATATGTACTCGAATAAATATATTAAATAAATAAATATATTCAAATAAACTTTCTTATGAAACTTTGAAAAACATCCGTTCTTTATGCGTCACTCTGTATTAAAAAACTTTTGGGGCATTTCTTTTTACTGTGTTTTCACCACTGAGAGATTTGATGGGGTAACTAGAGGAAACTCACACTGATACAAGTCTGATACAGCAAGAAAGTGGCGCTTTGCGCTGCACTGGGTAAACTTGTAACATATGGTTTGCGGAACATTTAAATGCAAATCTTATGGGAATTGAAAAAAATTTTGGTGGATTTGACCAAGCTAACTAATCAAAAGTGTGACATCAAATGGCCACACTGTTATTATACAGTTTCTGCTATATCTATTAACAAATATGTATAAATATATTTATCCTGTATTTTAAAATTCTCTAGGAAATAGAATATCTCAATTTGTATAACATGACATTAATATGCTTGAACTCTGAGATATTGATCTTGAAATGTCGGAGTTTTTAAAGATTTTAGTTTCTTTCATGCAGGAAATATCAAAGTTTAAATTAAAATGAACCAGGGACTGGATTGTAAATATATAAGTATCCTCTCAAAAAATTCTCCAAAAAAGAATTCGTCACCCGTCCCCTACCCCCGACCCTATTGAAAACGCTGGTGTGGAAACTAAAATTTGTGTACCAAAGAAAATCCAAAATTTTTATAAGCTTTCAGTAAGAAAATGTTTGATATAGCCTAAATAAAACCCGTCTCCCTCTGCAATATACATTTATACATACAATATAATAATTATGTGTAGCAAACAAAAATGAAAACTCTGTTCTGGAAGCCATTGACATTGAAGAAAAATTTGGAAGAAATTTTGGGGAGGGCGAGGGCGCTCAATAATTTAGAAAGTTCATAAAAACTTGTTAGCTCAAACACTGAGAGTATGATTCCTGAAAGTTTAGCATATTTCTAATTCGTGATTTTAAGTGGGTGAGATTGAGCGCCCTCGCCTCTCCCAAAATTTCTTCCAAATTTTTCTTCAATGTCAATAACTTCCAGAACAGAGTTTTCATTTTTGTTTGAGTTGGCTACATAATTATTATATTGTATGTATAAATGTATATTGCAGAGGAGACGGGTTTCTTATTTAGGCTATATCAAAACATTTTCTTACTGAAAGCTTATAAAATTTTTGGATTTTTCTTTGGTACACAAATTTTAGTTTCCACCAGCGTTTTCAATAGGGTCGGGGTAGGGGACGGGTGACAATTCTTTTGGAGAATTTTTTGAGAGGATATCAGTTTTTTTAACACCTTCTTGTTATAGAGGTATAACACTGCAAACACAATGGATGGGAGAGAGTTAATTTTTTTTAAACAGTGAAATGCCATGTTATTTGATAAAAGATATTTTATCCTCACTATTTGGGTGCTACAAAATTATTCTAGCTATAAGTGAGCCAGTTATGGTTAATACTGAATGAAACAAGACGTTGTGACTGTGTCTGTTGCATCACACGTTATCATTTACTATCCAGACTTTAACGACATATCATTGTAGCACCATAATTCTCGTATAAGCAGTTATCCACAAAGTTTGTTAAATAAGATTGAGATTTTGAATTTAGATTGAAATTTTAACCCATTACGATAGGTCACATGACCACTTTTGATGAAAAAATATTTTGTAATCGAAAAATGAAATTCTTGTAAAAATTTGCCCAACACCATTATTATACATTCCAGGAACAAAATTCTCAAATTTTCCCCATTAATGATTCTAAAATGAACGATTCAATTTTTCTATTTCCTGTCAGAGTTTTATTTCTTTTAATTGCTAAAATTGTTGAATTGACGCGACATTTACATTCTTTAAAACTTCAAATTCCAAATATTGCAACTTTAATTATTATTCGGGCAGAGCTACAGAGCTTAATCGGACATTGAATGATTTGAAATTTTAAATGTGAATAGACTTCTACTAATCTACTTGAAGGCCTATATCTTCCAAACTATTAGGCCCTCAATGACCAATTAATTCTCAAATTGTAGGTATTTTAATATACTTTAAGAAATATGTTGGATGTCATATATGAGAAAGTGATACTTCACGGTCAAAATTCAAAAAACAAATGAAAAATTACGATAATTCAATGAACTTTGAAGAGCTGTATTTCGCAAACGGTTGAGCCTACAATAACAAATTTGGTCTCAAATTGTAGGTAATTGAATCAGCTTCCAAAACTATGTTGAATGTTCTATATGGAAAATGATTCTTCAGGGTCATAATTGAAGAAATGTAGAAAAAGTGGAAAAATTCAACAATTTGATAAACTTTGAAGGCCTACATCTCGCAAACTATTGGGTCTACAATAATCTATTTGGTCTCAAATTGTAGATTCTTAAATTATCATTCAAAACTTTGCTGAAAGTCACATTCGAAACAGTGATGCTTCACGGTCAAAATTGACCAAATGTAAAACAAGTGAATAATTACGATAATTTGATGAACTTTGAAGAGCTGTATTTCGCAAACGGTTGGGCCTACAATAACCAATCAGGTATCAAATTGTAGGTATTTAAATTTACTTTCAACCCTATGTTGAATGTCCTATATGAAAAAGTGATTCTTCAGGGTCAAAATTGCGAAAAATTGGAAAAAGGGTAAATTCTCGTTAATTTTATGAACTTTGAAGAGCTGTATCTCGCAAACGGTTGGGCATACAATGATAAATTTGGTCTCAAATTGAAGGTAATTTGATATACTTTAAGAAATATGCACAATGTCCTCTATGAAAACAGATTCTTCAGGGTGAAAATTAGCCAAACATAAAAAAGTGCAAAATTCCGCCATTTTGTACGATTTTGGAGATGAACCGGTAGTTTGCCTAGGTCTAAAACTTGGATTTAGCATCCCAGGACTACCATAAACATTACTAAAAACCGACTATCCCATTTCATACAAGGTAGACCCTATTTTATGACAATTTTACTGGGCTATTATTGAAAAGGTCGAATTTGGCGGTGGCAACAGTGTGAAACTTTTAGTTTTTAACCGCTAGGATCGCGACATTTACATCAGGGCCACCTAGGAACATGGTCTAGCTAGACACTGAATTTAAACGTGCAGCTGACGTCATCACATCGTGTCCATAACAACTCATGTTTACAACTCATCCCTGCATTAAAATTGGAATTCGTGTTTGGTTTTTCTCGTCTCGAGTTTATTTCAACTGCACAATTACCTTTTGGTGGGTAAGTAGGTCTATTTATTTTTTTTTAATAATAAAAATTTAAATATTCAAACTTGGTTGTGATCAGTGGCTGTTTATGAACAGTATAGTGGAGTGGTAGGCCTCTTAGCCGTGACGTCACATTTCGAGTGTCTAGGCCATGTTCCTGGGTGGCCCTGTTTACATTCGATAAAAGCTTCAAATTCTAACTTCAAATTGCAACTTTAATTTTATTCGGACAGAGCTACAGAGCTTAATCGGGCATTAAATGATTTGAAATTTTAAATGTAAATAGTTTAAACATGTCTTCAATCGCTTTTGGTAGTCCGAAATCTCAACTCATTACAGATCTCAAGCATCAAGTGCTCAAAGTTGAAAAAAATTGAAAAATCCCAAAATTAGTAAAATGACAAAATACCCGTATATAGTATCTTTGCGAATTTATATCGTAGAAAGTTCGTTCTGATCTTAAATGAAAGCGCTCAAAAATCTAAAAAAATAATGTCATTACAACATTTTAAAATTTTCACTACCTTCCCCGTAAATTGAGATGGCGGCATGCGAACATCAAAGGGAAGTTCGTTACAGAATATATAGTGGTCCCGGTCTTTCATTCGTATCACGGGGGGGACGGGTGGTGGAACGACCGTTCCACTAGATACTATGTATATGTTTTTTTAGATGTAAACTGTATAATATTTCTGGATTATAATATATATAGCACCGAGTTTAAACTTTGAATGTCAACGTCTAGTATAGAGAATGATGGTTAAGGGTCATGTCCTGTTTCTCATCTTTCCAAAAGAGTTCTTCTTCTTCTTCTTCTTCTTCTTCTTCTTCTTCTTCTCTTCCTCCTCCTCCTCGTTCTTCTTCTTCTTACTTATTCTCCTCCTTCTTATTATTCTTTTTATTCTTCTTCCTCTTCAATCTTTTTATTTTCATCTTCGTTTTCTTCATTATCTTCTTTTTTTTCTTCTTCTTATCCTTCCTCTTCTTCTTCTTCTTTTCACCTCCGCCTCTCCCTCATCTTCTTCACCTCCTTCTATTTCCTCTAGTATTCCTGTTCATTATTCTCCTCCTTCTTCTTCACCTTCACCGCTCTTCCTCCTTCAACTTCTGCTTCTTCTTTCCTCCTTATTTTCTTCTTCTCTCTTTCTTCTTCTTCAGCTTCTCCTTCTTCTCCTTCTTCTTCTTCTTCTTCTTCTTCTTCTTCTTCTTCTTCTTCTTCTTCTTCTTCTTCTTCTTCTTCTTCTTCTTCTTCTTCTTCTCTCTTCTTCTTCTTCTTCTTCTATCTTCTTCTTCTTCTTCTTCTTCTTCTTCTTCTTCTTCTTCTTCTTCTTCTTCTTCTTCTTCTTCTTCTTCTTTTTCTTCTTTTTCACCTCTTCCTCCCTTCATCTTCTTTCAGCTCCTTCTATTTCCTCTAGTATTCCTGTAAATAATTATTCTCCTCCTTCTTCTTCACCTTCACCTCCTTTTCTTCCTCATTCATCTTCTGCTTCTTCTTTTCCTCCTTATTATCTTCTTCTTTTTCGTCTTCTTCTTCAACTTCATCTCCTTCTTTTCTTCTTCTTCTACTTAGTTGCATAACCAAACTGTAATGTTGACTGCCTCCCTCTATCTATCTCTATTACATTACATGTTCTTGGTATGCAGTTTTAAAGGTTATTAAAAAGATACTCCAACTCTTCAGGTATATAACCTTTCACTAAAGTTGGTTTTATTTCACTTGTTTTACTTACATTCGTTCATTCACTGTTTTCTCTTTCACTCACTCTCTCTCACTCTCCATCTTTTTTTTTAATGGATCAATAGATTTGAGACCCAAGAGTTCGTTACCCCCCACCTTTTACATGTTAAATTCAGCAATTTTCAATTTTTTTCCGTTAAAACTGGATCCCTTTTAAACCAACGCAAGACCTCTTAGGCTAGTACTTTTATCCTCAATTTTTTGTACATAGTTAAAACACCATCAGGTTGCTAATTATTTGAAAGTATACAATTATTTTTAATTGCATGCATGTACAGAGTTTTTTAGAACTCCCTACCAATATTCTAGACCTACAGGGCATAGTTCCTGGTAATAAAATAAACCGTGGTGAAGCGTGGTGTACTTATTTAGTCATTGCCAGGTATATTCCCTATAGGAAATATAAGCATACTACGCTTCGCCACTAAAAATAAACATATCTAATTACTAGAGCCCGGATGTTCAGGCATTTATAATACTTGAAATAAGCAGGCAAAAAGGCACTAAAAAACACAAAAATAGGCACTTTAAAATCGAAAAAAGGCAAAGTGTATTCTATATATTTATGTGAAAAAATAATACAAGAGAATTGAAAAACTTATATTCTACTGGTTGCACATGTTAATATGTTTTCCTCAAAGTTTTTTGACTCTAAATTTGGTTTTCTTTCTGAAAGAATATTTTCCAGTATGAAGAAAGACCTTTCTAACTGTTGTTACTGCTGCATATCTGAAGCACACTATTGTATTTAACTGTAACTATTGTATTTGAACTGAAGCTAGATAAAAGGGTTACCTTTAAATGATAGAATATTTAATATTAGCTTTATTCTTGCAAAACTTCCGTTAGACAAAATTAATTATGTTAAAAAATGGTATTCATATAGGCAAAACATAATATTAGGATGAAATAAGCTATTGATATTGAAATAGGCACTAACACCCAAAAAAGGCAAAATAGGCAAAATTAAGGCATTTTGCCTAACATCCGGGCTCTACTAATTACCATATATTATGATATGTATACAGAGTGTTTCAGAACTCCCTACCAATACTCTAGGGCATTGTTCCTGGGTAAAAACCATACTAAATACTGTATCATATTTAAATTGTCCGGGAGTCCTCAATTACTGACACAGCTGCCATTTAGTTTTCTCCACTTATTATTTTTTCTCTTGATAATGGTGAAACATATGGAATTGAAACTTTGCACCAACATTTATGACAACTAGAAAAGCTACAAAAAAATTATGTCAATTTTTCAAATCCTTGTTTCATGGATGGCGGCCATTATTTCAAGAATAAGTTTTTTTAGTAAATGTAATTACAAATCGATTCAAACTTTACTTGTTAAGATTGGACGATTATTGAAGAAGAGGAAGAGGACGAGGAGGAGGAGAAAGAGGAGGACGAGGAGAAAGAGGAAGAGGAGGAAGAGGAGGATGTGGAGGAAGAAGAGGAAAAGCAGGAGGAGGAGGAGGAGGAAGAGGAGGAAGAAGAGGAGAAGAAGAAGGAGGAGGATGAGGAGAAGAAGAAGAAGGAGGAGGAGGAAGAGGAGGAGGATGAAGAAGAATAAGAAGGAGATAAAGAAACAGCCAAGCTTGATAGTTCAGTTTGGATGCGATAACGGAACGGATGGAACCAGCAGATAGACACAATAAAAGACAGGAGGAGGAGAAAAGAAGAACAAGGAGGAGGAGGAGGAGAAGGAGAAAATGAGGGAGGAAGGAGGAGGAGGAAGAAGAAGGAGAAGAAGAAGGAAGAAGAAGAAGAAGAGGAAGAAGAAGAAGAAGAAGAAGAAGAAGAAGAAGGAGGATGAAGAGAACGAAAAGGAGGATGAGGAGGAAGGAGATTGGAGGAGGAGGAGGAGAAGAAGAAGAGGAAGAAGAAGAAGAAGACGAAGAAGAAGAAGAAGAAGAAGAAGAAGAAGAAGAAGAAGAAGAAGGAGGAGGAATGAGGTGATATGGAATGAGAAGAAGGAAGAGAAGGAGGACAAGAAGAAGAAGAAGAAGAAGAAGAAGAAAAAAGAATAATATGCAAATCATATTTTGTTATGTTGATTAATTCATTTCTTACGTCCATATTAGACTGATTAATATTTTTTTTTAATTTGAAAACTCATGATTTAATACTACTATTGTTTGTATAGAATTACCATGGAGTAAGGATACACATACTTAGATAAAATACTTGGCGTATGCTTTCTCTATGACATTACTGCATGCCCAATGTCCGGTTTGTGTGAATTGGGTTATGTGTTACTTGCACTCCATGTTACTGTCTTCAAAATTCACAAAAAATAATCAAAAACCGCTTAAAAATAACATTCAAAGCAGACGGAGACTGTTGTATTGTTGTAGGAGACTTTAGCTGCAAGCCCAGGATTCACTGCAACCAGCATCCAGCGGTCACCTATCACTAAAGCTGCCATATCTCAGTCAATATTTGTCCAATCTTAACAAATTTCAATCGATTTGTAATTAAATTTACTAAAGAAAGTAAATCTTGTAAAATTTTCGTAATATCAACGGTTTCAGAGTTATTCAAGAAACAAAATTTTAAATGGCCGCCATTTTGTTCTATGGATTTGAAAAATTGTCATAATGTTTTTGTAGCTTTGTCTAGTTGTCATAAATGTTGGTGCAAAGTTTCAATTCCATATGTTTCACCATTATTGAGATAAAAAATAATAAGTGAAAAAAACATAATGGCAGCTGTGTGAGTAACTAAGGACTTCTGGACAATTTAAATATTATATTTAGATATGATTTTTACCCAGGAACAATGCCCTAGAAATCGGTAGGGAGTTCTTGAACACTCTGTATATTACAGTATATGAAATTATATTCGCTGTAAATTCATCAAAGTTCTAATAACTTACTACGATACATTGGGCTCTTCAATTGAAAATTCTCTATACTATAATATTAATACTATAAATTCTATAATAACTTTCAAGGTGCAGAAAATATATAAACATAAAGACATGATTCACTGAATTTTTCTTACGTAAATACTGATCTTTTATTCAATTAGTATTATTTTTTCTTCTTCTTCTTCGAATATAATTTATCTATTAAGCCACAATCATCTGTCAGAAACTGACCACTGTTTACTCCACTAATTGAAAAACACACAAAGAAATTTTCTAGAAAAATTTAATTAATTGATTGATTAGTTTTCAAAGAATCCGCAAAATCAATTCAAGGATTTTTGCTAACTCTGATTAAAGACCTCAATAAATAATTTATTATCATTTTTACAATGTGATTGACCTCAGTAAATGTCGAAAATTGAAGGAAGATATGATTATTTATTGGAAAAGATAATGAATTATCAGTTGAAAAACAATAATTGAATATTAATAATACGAGCCAAAAGGGAAGAAGATTCGAGAATTCGACAATAACTTGAAATTCCAATATTGTGATTATTTTATTACTTTTTTATTCATAATTTATTGATTCAATGTAACAATATTCTGTGAGCTTTGTGTTGTTTGTATCGTTGTTTATTGAGGAAATAAAATAATTGAGAAATGAAATTATTAATTTATGTAATCTTGACCTTAGTGTGTGGAATACTTGATTGGCAGGATAAACAATTAGGTTCATTGTTATTATTTTATTTATTTTGTCTTTATTGTTTGTTCATTGACTTGGTATATTTTATTGGGAGATTAAACAATTAGGTTCATTGTGAATTAGGTGATGATGGAATTGTTTCCAATACAAAAAAAGAGGAACTGTATACATACTAGGAGAACAATGGAGTGGCTTACGTCTAGGATGAATGGATGAGAGGAAGAAGGAGGAGGAAGAGAAGGAGGAGTAGGACAAGGAGTATGGAGAGGAGGAGGAGGAGGGAGAAGGAGGAGGATGAAAGAAAGGAAGAAGGAGAGATAAGAATAAGAATGAATAGGATGAGGAGGAGGAGAAGGAGATGAAGAGGGAGTAGTAGGAGAGAGAAGAAGAAGAAGAAGAAGAAGAAGAAGAAGAAGAAGAAGAAGAAGAAGAAGAAGAAGACGAAGAAGAAGAAGGAGGAGGAGTTGGAGAAATCGGGAAGAAGTAGGGAGAATAAGAAGAAGAAAAAATATCTTTAGAAGTCATATAAAAGAGAAAAAAAAGTCACACTCCAGTTATCACGGTTTACAAAGAGACAATATTGTCTAGGTTTAGTGTGTGATTGCCTTTTCTGTTTTACAGGACTTGTAAATTTTCATGAAACAGGTTCCTGTACATCAAAAATCTTGTGATTTCAAACACTATAAGATCTCAACCAAATAAAACTTTACTTTCCCACCATTCTAACCTACAAAAAAGAACACGATTCCTTCCACAGTAATATTCAAGATTTTATCTGCCTAATTTGTCCAGAACCAAACCATCGAACATTTTCAAGCGGAAAAGAAGAAGAAGAAGAAGAAGAAGAAGAAAAAAAAGACCAAGATCAAGAAGGAATAGTAGAAGAAGAAGAGAGGAGAAGAATAAGAAGAAGAAGGAAAAGGAGATGAAGAAGAACAAGACCAATATCAAGAAGAAATAGTTGAAGGAGAAGACAGGAGAACTGGAGAAGAAGAAGATGAAGGAGGTGGAGAAGAAGAAGAAGACAAGAAGAAGAAGAAGTAATGAAGAAGAATAGTAGAGAGAAGAAGAAGAAGAAGAAGAAGAAGAGGAAGAAGAAGAAGTTGAAGAAGTAGTGAGAAGAAGAAGAAAATAGAAGAAGAAGAAGAAGAAGAAGAAGAAGAAGAAGAAGAGAAGAAGAAGAAGTTGAAAAGTAGTAGAAGAAGAAGAAGAAGAAGAAGAAGAAGAAGAAGAAGAAGAAGAAGAAGAAGAAAAGGAAGAAGAAAAGAAAAAAGAAGAAGTATAAGAAGAAGAAGAACAAGAAGAAGATGAAGATGATGAAGAAGTAGAATAATAAAATTTTGAACAGTTACCTGAAGCAGTGCAGGGCCTTTTACGGTAAACGGCCACATCAGCAAAGGGAAATTATTCTCCCAGCTGCCGAGACAGTTGGCAACAGTGTAATGTACAGTTGTCAGCCGTAGCTGGGAGAAAGAAGCAGTTGGTAGATTGAGTTGGAGCGCTGTGCTGAGAGGTGGTCTCTGCGACCGTCGCGTTCGTCAAGTTTAAACTCGGTTAGTTTTTGTGTTTTCTACGTCGATTTTGAGTGTTTATTTCTTCAAAAGAATCTTGCAACAAATTCTACGTCGACGACTTTAGCGCAGACAACGAGTTTTAGCTTACTTTGCGACAGTTACAGCGGTTTTCAAGAACAAAACAAAAAGTGCATAACAAGAGCTAACAGTAAAACAGTGTCACATGTTAAAAAGTGTCACATTTTAAACCGATTCACATGTTAAACAGTTTCTTAAACATATTACACAAGCAATTTTCTTAAACCCCAACAAAATTTCGTGTGTTCGTGTTGCTATACATCGTGGACTACATAGGTTTCTATCAATCACATCTTAGCAAAACTTGTAAAACGTTTTTGAATTACTTTGTGGCAAAACAATCAATGTTTGGTGGAAATTTTGGGGACAAGAGGGTTTAAACCAAAGATTAGTAGATTTTGAGTGGTTTTTGAGCACTTTTTGTCAAGGATAACATAACTGGAGCTCTTTGTGACACAGCACTAGCTCTCAAGGTATTTGAAGTTTGAAACCCCAAAAACCCTTTTTGCAGAAAATTGTGGACATAAAGGGTTGAAACGTGTGTTACAAAAGAAATATTTGGTGGAATTGGCTTATTTCAGACACATTTTGTTGTTGGTGACATTATGCTCCATGTGTTAGTTTATGTTAGAGGTGAAGGGTTTTGGTATATTTGGTGGTTTAAAATCAACATTTTGCAGAAAAGTGGGGCAAAATTTTTTACACCCACATTAAAAACACTGCAAACTTATGTTAATTCTAGGCACTTTTTACAAGGACAACATTATTTAACCCATAAGTGATACAGCATAACTGGAAAACCCAGGAAACAGTTTCAAAATTTTTCAAAATGCGGGAAGTGTTAGGGTTTTCAACGGCTGGCGGTAAGCCCTGAAAGAAACTGTGGCTTTGGAAACAAGTGATAAAATGGATGCTAGTGGTTTGGAGTTTGTATAAAACCTTCAAATATTCCTGGATATTTGAGTTTAACCCCTGAGCAAGGAGGCTGATCAGAACTGAACCGTTGACGGATTACTATGATGTAGAGGAGGAACCGTTTGCAAAGGTTAGTTACGGATTTATTTATTTATTCATTTTTCCTTCTTTTTCTTTTTCTTTATTTTTTCTCTTCTTCTTCTTCTTTCTTCTTCTTCTTCTTCTTCTTTCTTCTTCTTCTCTTCTTCTTCTTCTTCTTTTTTCTTTTCTTCTTCTTCTTTCCTTCTTCTTCTTTTCTTATTCTTCTTCCTCTTCTTCTTCTTCTTCTTCTTCTTCTTCTTTATTTCTTTTTCTTCTTCTCTTCTTCTTCTTCTTCTTCTTCTTCTTCTTCTTCTTCTTCTTCTTCTTCTTCTTCTTCTTCTTTCTTCTTCTTCTTCTTCTTCTTTTCTTCTTCTTCTTATTATTTTTATTGTTATTATTATTATTTATTTGAGAATTTTTCTCTTTCAGCAATGTACTATTTGTACATGTGGAGGGTCCAATAGGCTTATTACCAAAACTCCCTTTTTTCCAATTTATGAACAATCCAAATGAACGTTATTATTATTTACCATATTTGACAGACACTAATTAGATGGAAGGAATTGAGATACTGCATCTATTCAATTGCTTTATAATCATAATAATCCATTGAATGGAATTCCTAATTAATAATGCTATAAATATTGCATGCATCTTGGTGATTAATGAAGCTAGAGAACTCTTTCTTTTCTAGTGAAATCTTTTCAAGGAAATTCTGAATTTCAAGTTTGTTTACAAAGTTATTGGGTCATCATGTCAGAGACGTGATTAATCTATTGAGGTTGGAACAAAGACCATAGATAAGCGAGATAATAGATTGCCAATGTTGTACCTAACATAAGTAAACAACGTCAGAAAATGCAATAATAATAAAACGTGTTCAAGCAACGAATGTTTGCAGTCACTCTTTTATTTCATCTTCAGTGTATTGTCTAGAGAATTAGTTGTTTTTGTTTGATAAATTGATGTTAATTGATGAGGATCATTTTAACTTGTCAGAAAACATATTATGTTTCGGCTACCAATATCACAATACTTAACCTAGAAATGCGGAATCTCGTAGATTATTGAAAAGGTCTTTTAAAAAGTTATTCTTTGAAAGGTCTTTTAAAGACTTTTAGGCTAGGCGTACACCGGTTAGTCAATACAAGAGAAGACGACATTAGTCACGTTTAGTCACAGTAATTCACATAGCTGCTTATGAAGCAACACACACCGATGCAATGACTAATCGGTGTGTGTTGCTTCAAAAGCAACTATATGAAGTATTGTGGAACGTACGTAACGAAGTATTGTGTACGGAACGTTTCACACCAATGATCACACTGTTATTATACAGTCTCTGTATATAAAACAAGCCTAAACTTGCAAAAGAAGATTTGAATAATGGTTGCATTTCAAATTATGTTATTTGAAATTCATTGTATCAGTATATTATGAATATTTAAAGAATATGCAGAGTGTTTCAGAAGTAGTGTCGAACATTTTAGGGTATTGTTCCTGGATGATAGGAGACTACAAATGTTGTATTTGAAGTGTCCAAAACTCAGCGGTTATCCTTATAGCTGCCATTTTGTTTTTTCACTTGGGAATTTTTATCTCAAGAACGAAATGTTGTATTGATCTGAAATTTGGCATGAATATTTATGCTATAAAGACTCAACTTTAAAAATGAAATAAAAAATTTTCGATGTAAATTTTCAAAATGGCGGCCATTTTAAATTTTTGATGGCAAATTTCACGAAAACCGTTCACATTACAGAAAAAATTTGCTAACTTTTTTGTCTCTTGTAAATTTTCTGTAAAGTGAACGGTTTTCGTGAAATTTGCCATCAAAAATTTAAAATGGCCAATACAACATTTCGTTCTTGAGATAAAAATTCCCAAATGAAAAAAAAAATGGCAGCTATAAGGATAACCGCTGAGTTTTGGACACTTCAAATACAACATTTGTAGTCTCCCATCATCCAGGAACAATACCTTAAAATGTTCGACACTACTTCTGAAACACTCTGTATATTCATTAGTGGCGAAGCGTGGTATACTTATTTGGTCCTATAGGAAATATACCCGGCGATGACCAAATAAGTATACCACGCTTCGCCACGGATATTCATACTATCTATAGAACATAATTATGTGAAGAGTATAGAAAGAATATACTGTATAATATAATGTTATAAAGAAGACAAACTTGAAGAAACTTTTGACGTTTGGTAAAGTTGGTAGATGATCAAATATATGAAGTAAGCATTGTTTAGATGAATCATAGAGTGAAATACGTTTTGAAACAATCAGTGACTCATTGATTTGTCAGATACTAAGGTACTGTAGACTAATTTAACTGGTTATCACAGAAGAAGAAGGAAAAGAAGGTGAAAAAGGTGCAGAAAAAGATAAGGAAAGGAAGAACAAGAAGAAGAGAGAGTGAGAGAAGAATAAGAAGAAGAGAGGAAGGGGATAAAGAAGAGGAAGAAGAAAAGGTAAAAAAATTATGAATATGAAAAAGAGGAAAAATATTGTGAGGTAGAGGGAAGAGAAGAAGGAGAGGAAAAAGATTGTGAAGAAGATGACACAGGGAAGAATAAGAAAAGGAGGAAAAAAGATTGTGAAGAAGATGAACGAGGAAAGAAAAGAAGAAGAATAGGAAAAAGATTGTGAAGAGAATGACTGAGGGAAGAAGATGAAGAAACGGAAAATGAATAGGAAGATGAAGAATAGGGAGAAGAATAAGAATAGAAGGAGATGAAGAAGAAGAAGAAAAGGAAAAAATATTATGAAGTTGAAGAAAAAGAAGAAGAAGAGGGGGAATTATTGTGAGGGAGAGGGAAGAGGAAGAAGAAAAGAAGAAATAGACGAAGAAGAAGTAGAGGATAGACATTGTGGTGAAGAAGGAGAAGAAGAAGTGGAAAAAGATTGTGAAGAAGGTGAAAAAGGGAAGAAGAAGAAAAAGATTGTGGTGAGGAGGGGAGAGAAGAAGAAGAAGATGAAGAGAAATAAGAGGAAGAAGTTTACAGAGAAAAGAAGAAGAATAATCTATGTGAAAATTTCATACAATGCTTTAACATTACCGTTGTTATAGTGGAAATATCACATCTATTGTAAACGGTAATTTGAAATTACTGTGCTGTAATCGTGTAGTTCACGCTATGTTAAAAGGTGAGTCATTATAATTGCTACTATTGCAATTTCATCAGTTTTACGAGTTCAATATCCGCGTTACCAACCTACTAGAAAAAAAACTAAAAAACACAGGTTAAAAGCTTGTTAGATCTCTTGTTTAGAGGCCTTTTCAAACCTTCCTCTCCTTCTTCTTATTTTCTTTTCTCCTTCTTCTTCTTTCTTCTTCTTCTTCTTCTTTTCTTCTTCTTCTTCTTCTTCTTCTTCTTCCTTCTTCTTTCTTTTCTTTTCTTCTTCTTCTTCTTCTCCTCTTCTTCTTCCTCTTCTTCTTTTTCTTCTTCTTCTTCTTCCTCCTTCTTCCTTCTTCTTCTTCTTCTTCTTCTTCTTCTTCTTCTTCTTCTTCTTCTTCTTATTCTTCTTCTTCTTCTTCGTAACATTACCATTGACTGAGTTTTTATACATTAGTACGAGTACTATCTTTTTATGAAATAGGCGAACATGTTTTTTGTAATGATTTTGTACGTTCAAGTTTCATTTGAAAGATCTCATTGAGTAGATGTTTGATAAGGTTTTATGTTATGAAAAACGTTATCGTGGTGATGAGGAATGAATGATCAAAGATTCAATTTAAGACCATTTACGCATTTCTGGTTTTAAAAATAACGATCTACTAGTATAGCAGGATTCTTTTAACTTGTCATAAAACAGCTGATTTAACGTCAGTAAACAATCGTACATCAATCAGCAGTTTTCTGACAATTTAAAATAATCCTGCTAAAAGTAATTACTGGTAAAGTATTCTACGGAGTGTCGGTTTTCATGCTTTTTCCAATGGTATTTATGCCTCTGAAGAAATACTATTACTTACTTACTTCTTTTATTATCTAATCTAATCTAAATTTCATGTTTATTGATATATTCTCTTATTTTGCAAAAAAGTATTAATAAGGACATTTAGGATGATTAAACTTGGCAACACCGCAATGTCTATACAGAGATTCACTGAGGAAACGTCTTCCGCATTCCTTAGTAGAGGAGTAGGTGGACAGAGAGAGAGGGAGAGAGAGAAAAAGAGGATCTGTCGCGAAATCACAGATTGAGAACGTTCAATTACAAATAGGTGGTGAGAGGAGTTACAGAAGAGAAGGAGGAGGAGAAGAAGAAGTAGATGAGGAGGAAGAAGAAGAAGAAGAGGAAGAAGAAGAGGAGGAGGAAGAAGATGATGGGAGGAGAAGAAGGAAAAGTGATGGTTGCAATCGACCGAGAAAAGCAGGTTAGAGTAAGCATCGACCTGACCTTTAGAAAAGACAACACTTTGTCTGTGGTTCACAAAGGAACAAAGAAGAAAAGGAGGAGGAAGAAGAAGCGTAAAAGAGGAGATGAAAATAGAAATAGTTGGTGAGATAGGTTAATGATGAATTTTAATAGTATATCATTGGACGATATCAGGATGGAGGAGGAGGAGGAGGAGAAGAGGATGAAGAGAAGATGGATGAGGAAGTAAGAGAAGGAGGAGGAGAAAGAGGAGGACGAGAGAGATAAGAAGGAGGAGGACGAGGAGAAGAAGGAGGAAGGAGGTGAGAAGAAGGATGAGAAAAGGGCAGGAGGAGAGAGGAGGTAGAGAAGGAGGATGAGGGAAGAGAAGGAGGAGGAGGAGGAGAAGAAGACAAGGAGAAGGACGAGGAGATGAAGGAGGAGGAGGAAGAGGAGGAGGTGAGAAGAAGGAGGATGAGGAAGAAGGAGGAGGAGAAGAAGAAGGAGGAGGACGAGGAGAATGATGAGGAGTAGGAGGACAAGGAGTAGGAGAAGAAGGAAGGAGAAGGTGGAGAGAGAAGGAGGAGGAGAAAGAGAAGGTGGAGAAAAGGATAACAAGAGGACGAAGAGGAGGAGAGGAAGTGAAGAGGAGTGAAGAGGAGAAGAAGAATGAGTTGAAGAAAAATATCAAAGAGTGGGACAGAAAGATGAAGAGGGAATAGAGGAATAGGTAGAAGAAGGAGGAGAAGAAGAATAAGTGAGAGAGAAGAGGACAAGAGGGTTGAGGAGGAGGAGGAAGTGAGAAGGGAGAAGAGAGAGGAGGACGGAAAAGATGAAGAGGAAATAGAGGAATAGGTAGAAGAAGGAGGAGAAGAAGAATAAGTGAAAAGAGAAAGAGGACAAGAGGGTTGAGGAGGAGTAGGTGAGAAGGAATAAGAGGGAGGAGGACGAAAAGGAAAACAGGAAGGAGGTGGTGGAGGAACAGAAGAAGGAGGGTTTGGAAAGGAAGAGTGTGATGTAGATGAAGAAGTAGAAGTAGAGGCTAATGAGAAAAAGATATAGGAGTATCGGAAAAGGGAGAAGAAGATGGAGGAGAAGAAGAAGGAGATATAGAAGAGAGAGACGAAGAAGATGAAAGAGAAAATACGTACGAGGATAAGAAGAGAACGGAATTGAAAGAGAAAGAATAAGGATAAAAATAATTGAATAAAAATAAGGAAGAATACAATTATAGAAAGATGACAGTATAACCTTGAAGATAGCGGAAGCTGATTTTCAGTAGTTTTTTGACTTGCGGTTAAAAAGCCTCTAAAAAATGTTTTCTTCTCTGATTTGTTTATTTTTTAACAAGTTAACATCAATCAAAACCGAGAATATTAGTGAAATAGGGCGTTAATTGGTTTTCAGTTATGCTTGACTTAAGCTTTAACCTAAGATTTGCTCAGGCATTAGATGAAACTATTTGAAAATCGATTCTTTGTTCTACCGAAAGTAATTCATCAAATAATTGAGAAAAAATGTCTTCCTTTGTTCCAACCGATTAGGATCCGATTTGGGCCTTGAAAGATAAACGAATATTTTCTTTCTTTGTTTAATCATGTTTTTTTCTTGTTGATTTGGTTCATTAATAGTTGGTTTTCAAGTATAGCAGGATTCTTTTGAATTGTCAGAAAACATATGATCGACGAGCATGTGATCACAATACTTAACCTATAAATGCTGAATCTCGCAGATTATTGATAAGGTGTTTTAAAAAGTTATTCTTTGAAAGGTCTTCTTTAAAAGTATTTTAAAGACTTTTAAAAGGTCTTTAAGACTTCATAGCCTTTTAGAGAATCTATTCTCTAATAGACTTCTATTAAGAATTTGAGATGGATGAATAGATAGCCTGCATTAGAAAAATCTTCCTCTATTACTTGTTGTTGTTCTTCTTCTTTATTTTCTTCTTCTTCTTCTTCTTCTTCTTCTTCTTCCTCTTCTTCTTCTTCCTTTCTTTTATCTCCACCTTCTTCTGTGTCTTCTTCTCCTCCTCCTCCTCCTCTTCTTCTCCACCTACTTATTCTCCTTTCTTCTTCTTCCTTCCTTCTTCTTCTTCCTTCTTCTTCTTCTCCTCCTCCTCCTTCTTCTTCTTCTTCTTCTTCTTCTTCTTCTTCTTCCTCTCCTTCTTCTTCTTCTCCTTCTTCTTCTTCTTCTTCTTCCTCTCACTCTCCTTCCTTCTTCCCTCCTCCTCTTTCTTTTTCTTCTCCTTCTGCTTCTTTTCTTCCTTTCTTCCTCTTCTTCTTTCTTCCTCTTCCTCTTCTTCTTCTTTCTTCTTCTCCCCTCCTTCTTTCTTCTTCCTCTTCTTCATTGTTTTCTTCTCCTCCTTCTTTTCCTTCTTGTTCTTCTTCTTCTTCCCTCCTCCTTCATCGTCCCTCCTCCTACTTCTTCTTTCTTCTTTTTCTTCTTCTCCTTCATTCTTTTTCTTCTCCTTCTTCTTCTTTTCCTTATTCTTCTTCTTCTTCTTTTCTTCTCTCATTCTCACCTTCTTCTCTTCTTATTCTTCTTCATCTCCTCCTTCTTCCTCTTTTCTTCTTCTTTCTTCTTCTTCTTCTTCCTACGCCTCCCTCACCACCTTCTTCTTCTTCTGCTTCTTCATTCTATCTGTCTTACTCATCGTGTGAAAATACCACAGACGTCTTGTCCCACATTGTCATAAAGCTAGTAATCCACATTCCTGTTGCATTAGTCATGTTGAAGATTTTAAAGCGGTGTGAAATTCCCCACAATGCTACACAACCGTTATCAGGTGAACTATCACATCTACGGTAATTTGTGAACTGTAGTAGGCTATCTATAATGATGTAATTTTAGCGACCTTCGTCCGGTAGGATTTTTCTAGGCAGGCGGTTGAATGTAACGAGTGTTGAGAACTTTTTTATAAATCTCAAGTAAGAAAGCCGTTCACGAAGCTTATTGGTCTATTTTGGAAACACTCGGTATTGGTTTGTTGATAATAATACTGTTAATGATAAAGTTTTTAATCATATGGCTTTTTATCGGTGGTGAGACTTCGCTAGGCGTACACCGGTTAGTCAAGACAAGACAAGATTACGTTCAGTCACAGTAATTCACATATTTGTATGAAGCAGCACACACGATGCAATGACTATCGGTGTGTGTTGGCTATCACCAAGCATGTGTACTGTGACTAAACGTGACTAATCTCTTCTTGTCTTGACTAACCGGTGTACGCCAAGCCCTAGGGTAGGTTCCACCTCGCCTAATTGCACAATTTTTAGTGTTGAAAATGCTAAAGTTATGTTTTGTTATTGGAGACAAACAGGGCCCCTAGGCCCTCTCCTGGCTACGCCACTGCAGGCAGTCGTGTAAGCATCAAACATGTTTCTGTTTTCCTCCCCCCCCCCACGACGTTCGGTTGATTCAGGCGCTATCCTTCAAAAATCCTAATCTAGCTCTTCTATTCCTTTCATAAACTAGTCTGTAGCTTTGTATCAACTAGATTCGCCCACCATGGCAAATTAGACGTAATAACCAAAGTGCGAACTATATAGATCAATTTCCAATACAGATATACAACAGAGGTGATTTGTGACTTGAGATTGGAAATAAGTGGGTAGACCTGATAATGCTCAGAACTGTTTGTTTGTTAAGAAGTTAATTAGTGCTTAATTGTTTCCATGCTTCCGCGTAGAGAAGGGAGAGAGAGAGAGCGGGAGAAAGAAAGAGATATAATGCTAGAAGAAAAAAGGAAAATAATTGCTAACAATAAATATGATGAAGAGGAATGGAAATAGAAGAAGAAGAAGAAGAAGAAGAAGAAGAGGAAGAAGAAGAAACAGAGGAGGAAGAAGAAGAAGGAGAGGATGGAAAAGAACGAGGAGGAGGAGAAGAAGAAGAAGGAGGAGGAGGAGAAGAAGAAAAGAATAAGGAGGAGAAGAAGAAGAAGAAGAAGAAACAGAGGAAGAAGAGGATGGAGAAGAAGGGGGAGGAGAAGAAGAATTAGAAGAAGAATAAGGAGAAGAATAAAGAGGAGAATAAGGAGGAGAAGAAGATGAAGAAGAAGAAGAAACAGAGGAAGAAGAAGAAGAAACAGAGGAGGAAGAAGAAGGAGGAAGGAGAAGAAGGAGAAGAAGAAGAGGAAGAAGAAGGAGGGAAGGAGAAGAAGGAGAAGAAGAAGAGGAAGAAGAAGGAGGAGGAGAAGAAGAGAATAAGAAGAAGAAGATGGAGGAGTAGAAGAAGGAGGAGGAGAAGAAGAAGGAGGAGGAGAAGAAGAAGAAGAAGAAGGAGAAGAAGAAGAGGAGGAGGAGGAAGAGGAAGAAGAAGGAGGAGGAGAAGAAGAAGAAGATGGAGGTGGAGAAGAAGAAGAAGGAGGAGGAGAAGAAGATGAAGAAGAAGGAGAAGAGGAAGAAGGAGGAGGAGAAGAAGAAGAAGAAGAAGGAGGAGGAGAAGAAGATGAAGAAGAAGGAGGAGGAGAAGAATAAGAAGTATAAGAAGGAGGAGTAGAAGAAAAAGAAGAAGGAGGGGAGGAGAAGAAGATGAAGAAAGGAGAAGAAGGAGGAGGAGGAGAAGAAGATGAAGAAGTAGAAGAAGAAGAAGAAAGAGAGAGAAGTGAGAGTGAGCGAGAGAGCTAAAGTTGAATTAGTCTCTCACAAAATAACTATCTCAATTTTTGGAAGTTTAAACATTGGTCACTTGAGTCACACATAGGTATTTTGTATTTGGCAAAAGTGAGGTTAGGTTTAAAATGCAGGAAGTTCTGTGGAAGAATTCTTGGCATGAATCTGGAATTCTTTAGCGCCGCATCTTGTTGGAAAAATTCCAAACATGAGGAGACGCCTAAGAAGAATACATATAAATGTACTATAACTATATTTATATTCTAAATTTACAATGTGTCCTGCAACTCTGCGAGAATACATCTATATATTTATATCAACCCTGATAGAACAACTGATTGAAGAAAAACATAAAGAAACTTACATTATGATGGATGTAAGGCTAGGCGTACACCGGTTAGTCAAGACAAGACAAGACGAGATTAGTCACGTTTAGTCACAGTACTTCATATAGTTGCTTGTGAAGCAACACACACCGATTAGTCATTGCATCAGTGTGTGCTGCTTCATAAGTAACTATGTGAATTATTGTGACTAAACGTGTCTAATCTAGTCTTGACTAACCGGTGTACGCCTAGCCTAAGTTTTGTTATGTTTTTTTATCAATCAGTGTTAATATCAGTTTTTCTATCAGTGTCTATATATTTATATATATATTTATCATATAGATACATTTATTCTATTGTCCAGTCTGGAGAGTTTTGTTATTGTATTGACACATTACTTTTCCAATTTTCGGAATTTATTTCAATCACACCTTCGAGTCAAGTTTCAGTGTTAACATATCTACAAATTTTTACAATTCTTGGGTAATAGGTTAAGAAAAATTAGGAGTCATGATAAAAATGATGTATGAAATGTATGAAAAGAAGTAGAGAAAGAATTAGAATAAGGAAAAGAGTAGAGTAAAAGGATTATAGAACTCTTCAAATCACAATTCAATCCTATTTTCGGACAATTACTATTAGGAAAGGATCTATAGTGCGATAAAATAACAATAATTGCAAAACAATGCAGAATTAGAAAATATTTTGTGTTATTGTCTTAGTAAGCATTATTCTCTAGTGCGATTCACGTCAAGAAGTCAGCATTGCCTAGATGGGAGTTAGCTATCCTTGTTCAGCACAAGGCAGTTGCTGATTTCTCTATCCTATTCGAACTGTGCATAATTGCCGCACTGTGCATAATTGCCGCACTGTGCATTGTTGTCGCACACAGTCCCAACAAACACGTTTGGTACAGTTTTCTCTTTCTCTCTCAATGAAACTTGGCATCAATGCTCCTCATATAAACAATGCTGACTTCTTGACGTGAATCGGACTATAGAAATCTTTCTCAAAAAGGACTAAGAATAATAAGTAGAAGAAAAACAAGGTTAGTAGAGAGAAGGTTGAACCATCGCTGGTGTAATGCGCAAAGTGGAGGGGGAAGTCAGATTTCTTGATTCATGTGACGTCACACTCGCGGTCCGCCTATTATCAGTCAATTTTTAACAGCTGATATTATCAAAATAGATGATCAAAATGACGTCACCTGAATCGGTCCCCCCCACTACAACAGCTTGTGGATTTAAAAAGAATTAGGAATGGTTCAACCTGTTATCTAATAACCTTGGTAGCAGAAGAAAAAGAAGATATAGCAGGATCCTTTTAACTTGTCAGAAATCAGCTGTTTCGGTAATAATTAAACAGTGATTTTGACACAATAATCAAAAGGCTTAAAAGTCTTAAAGACCTTTAAAGTATTTAAAAGACCATTTTACCTTTCAAAGAATAACTTTTTAAAAGACCTTTTCAATAATCTGCGAGATTCAGCATTTGTAGGTTAAGTATTGTGATATTGCTCGTCGAAACATATGTTTTCTGACAAGTTAAAAGGATCCTGCTATAAGAAGAATGAGATCTAAAAGAAGAAGAAGGAAGAGAAGAAGAAAAAATGGTGAAATAGGTGAAGAATAAATCAAGAAACTTACTATAAAAGATAAATAAATACGAGCATACGAGTGAATAAGAAAAAGAGAGACCTGAGAACACAAGTGTATTCCCTCCACTTTTTAGACAAACCTCTTCTGATGAACAATTAACATAGGCCTTAAATTGCAGCGCAACTCTGAACATACCTGAATGACCTTAAGGTCACATGTGATCCTCGACCTTAACCTTGACGACCTTGAAACCACTTTCATTATCATTCGCCTTACTAAGCTTGAACAGACGAAGCACAAAATACTTTCTCTATCGATTCGAGAAATCATGTTCAAAGATTTTTCATGCTTAATTTTCTTGTATTCTATAAAGAATACAGAGCTGTGTAATAACAGTGTGGTCATTGGTGTGAAAAGGTCCATAACATTGTGTTGGAACATATTATATTCCCCCCACCATAATACTTTCACCAAATTGAACGAATTTTATGGTGCCTCAACACGATTACTAATGAGGTCACCTAATCACTTTTTCCAATTTTGTATTGTATTTATGTGTTGTATTATTGTATTGTTTTTGGAGATTGTGTGTAAATTAATGAGATGGAATGAAAAAAAAACACAAATTCTGATATGGGTTTAGAGGCAAACATGAACCTATTCACTCATTTGTCAAACTTATTTTAAGAGAAAAAACTTCAAAAATAGTTTTTCCAACATTAAAAGAAGTCTCTCTACTCTTGGTATTGCATTAGAAGCCATTAAATGATTAATGCCTGGTTGTTCGTACGTCTATTAAATTTAACAGGGCGATAAATTGAGGACAGCAACATAGTGGGATCGACGACAAACTGAATTAATTTGAAATTGAAAATCCAAGTGAAATAGTGTTACCAGAACAATATATTTTAGCTAAATAACTAGTGAAATCAACTGCATTAACATTCTCTAATAAATTACATGTTCATTCGAAACGAACTAGCTCCAAAAATTGCATTAAGCCACTATATTACAGACTTTTGGTTGGTAAAACTGAAACTTGTATTTTCCCATTTGATAAAATTTCAACCACATGTTAAAATATTCATCTGATAAAAATTTAACCGCTGTAAAAATTTGATCCCTCAATCAGCACCGATTAATTTAACCCTGTTTTTAACGGAGTAGAAATGTTTCAACAATTTGAAATGTGTGCGCAACCAGCTGATATTTGAAAAAATTATGCCATTAGAATTTTTCACTACCAGATACCTTCTGCCTCATTGATAAAAACTCGGAGTGCAATTCCTAAATTTTGTCTACAGAATATTATTTTGTAATAACATCTAATAAAAATGCTGAGTAATGCAGTTTTGCAAATAAAAGCAATGCAATTCAAGGCTTTCCAACACTAATTTTGTCTCAATTCTTCATTTCAAGTGAGTTCAGTTTGTCGTTGATCCCATTATGTTGTGTCCCCGATTTATCGCCTGGTTAAATTTAATTCACGTACAGGCATGAAAATAACACCGGCAAAGGAAAATTGTCGGCTGGAAATGTATCATTCAACATGGAAGGAGAAGAAGAACAAATGGAAGAAGAGGAAGAAGAAAATGAAGATGAAGTAGAAAAAGAATATGATGGAGAAGAAGGAATAGAAGAAATTCTTGAGAACAAGTGTAGAATTCAAATAAAATTTCACCAGACGTTTTAAGCATTTTGCAAGAAGACAACTAGGAGTTACTAAAACACTGGTTGCACAATTTTCTGAATTCCAATTTTATCATAAAAAAAAACAATTTCACAATATTTAAATTTAAACTTTATCAAATTTAACAGTCGTTCTGAGGAGTCTTTGTATTGAGATGGCAGTCTGTTGAAATCTTATATTGGAGACATTTCAAGAAAACCGCTAGAGATAATTTGCATATCAGAAATTTACAACCCAACATAAATCAGATGACATCAGTTGTGTTTTTCATGCTACACTGTTTCTGTCTTCTTCTACTTCATCTTCTTCTTCTCAAGATTATTCTTGTTCTTCTTTTTCTTATTCTTCTTCTTCTCCTTGTTCTAGAAGTAGAAGATTCTTCTCATTCCTCCCCCTCCTCCTCCATCAACCCCTTTCCATTCTTCTTCTTCTTCTTCTTCTCATGCTTCCTCTTCTTCTTCTTCTTCTTCTTTTCTTCTTCTTCTTCTTCTTCCTCTTCCTCTTCTTCTTCTTATCCTTTTTCTTATTTTCATTCATCTTCTTCTTCTTCTTCTCCTTCCTCCTTCTTCCACTCTCCTTCTTCTTCTTCTTTCTTCTTCTCCTTCTTTCTTCTTCTTCTTCTTCTCCTTCTTCTTCTCCTTTCTTTTTCCTTCTTCTTCTTCTCCTTCTTCTTCCTCTTCTTCTTCTTCTTCTTCTTCTTCTTCTTCTTCTTCTTCCTTCTTCTCCTCCTCCTCCTCCTCCTCCACTCCTCCTCCTCCTCTTACTCCTACTCCTCCTCCATCTTAATTTACTTCCGTTTTTTTTTATCTTTCAAAAGAAAGCCTTGTTATCTAGCGAGTAACAGAAATAACTTCAAAATCCCGATAAGTTGAAATGAATCAGTTCGACTTAAAATAAGCTAATGACTCTAATGATGCGTATCGAATTAGTAATTATAGTCTGGCAACAGACAAAAGAACCTTCAAAATAAGAACTCTACTGCGCAGAGAGAGCGCACGTTATGCAATGCAGCAGTTTATCTCACTCGCTCACTAGAGTAGTGGTACTATGTGATACTGTATCAAATGAGTGATACGATGCGCGAAGGTTCTTTTGTCTATTGCCACACTGTAGCACAGACAACAGTATAGTTAGTCTATGACTATAGGAAGCATATCTAATTCTAAATTCCGCCAGTAGGTGGCAGCAGTTTCTGTGTGATGTTATTATTCTTGTTTTTAACGGGTTACAATAGACACGCCTCTTTGCTCCGCCTACTCTCTCTTCTGATTGGTCGATAGTTAAAAGTGTCTAATTCTAAATTCCGCCGGTAGGTGGCAGAAGTTTGTGGATGATGTTAATATTCTTGGAATAGGGCACAAATGGAAGTCACAACCTTCCGACTTTCTACTTTCGCGAATAATGGAATAAACCACTCGACTCTACTTTAGCGCATTCTAGCGGCAGAACTATCATGTCTCAACCTTCATTTTTTAACATGAAAGCTATTATTGTTTGCCATTTGAAATGCTTATAAAAAATCAAGAATGTGCCACGGTTATTAACTGTAATTTTTCACTTGTTCGCAAATAACTGAAATTATTACTGCTGGATTACTACTGATAATGCGATTTTTGGGGTAGAAAAAAATGGGTTTGGGAATTCTGGGGTGGCAACTGCACCCCTTGCCACCCCCGAATGACGCCTATGTAGGAAGCAAATAGAAACGCAAAAATAAAGGCTTTGTTAACCTAGGCGTACACCGGTTAGTCAAGACAAGACGACATTAGTCACGTTTAATCACTGTAATTTACATAGCTGCTTATGAAGCAGCACACACCGATGCAATGACTAATCGGTGTGTGTTGCTTTGTAAGCAACTATGTGAAGTACTGTGACTAAACGCGACTAATCTCGTCTTGTCTTGTCTTGACTAACCGGTGTACGCCTAAGGGCCTAATAGGAGCATTTTGAAATATCCGGGCAAAACCTACAATGCCATCTATATCATTCATTCTTAGCCACATTTCAACAGAGAACAAACATTTATCAATAAGAAGGAACATGTAATTGGCATATCATGAATTATTTGAGAAATGTTACCTAATATTATTCTTTTAATTTAACAAAAATTGCAATAATAAAATATTTAACTATCATTGATTGTGTAAACATAACCTATAATACAGAGCGTGCCATCCAAATTGGCGTCTAGGGGAGGGTGTGCGAGAGAGATGGATAATCTCTCCCACCACGCTTTCCAGTTAAGGTTAGTACAGTCACCTCCAAAATTCTCATTGAAAGATAACATCAGTGAAGCAATAATAACATCATACTACAGCTGCTGGGTATCCGAAGCGAATATGAATTTTTTTATAAAGCTGAGTTTGCCAGCTGAATGAACTATTGAAATTTACTGTACCGCGAGTCAGCAGGCACTATAGTGGGAGAAAGCGATCAACGCGCATGCTCCAGTGAGAGGCCAATTTGGATGGCACGCTCTGTATCAATCCTTTTCTTCGGAAACACCTGGTTCTGTACTCGGATCAATTTTTGAACCAAGTTCAATATCTGAACTAGTTCAATATCTGAACTAGTTCAATATCTGAACTAGTTCAATTTTGAACTAGGTTCAAAATCAACTGAGCAATCGAGCGTAACCACGGTCGTACACCGGAGCAATAAGCAATAGGCAACTAGCAACATATGGATCATATGATTGTCTACTCTATACAAACCAAAAGTTCAATGCACACCGAAACAGCTGTTTTAGGTGTGCATTGGACTATTTGTTTCTATAGAGTAGACGATCATATGATCCAAATGTTGCTTATCGCTCCGGTGTACGAGCTGCCTCAGAGATAATAATACTAAAATACTGTGTTATCTGTGAGCAATGTAAGTAAGACTCCATCACCATACAGTCCCAAGCAGTATTTCTGTACAGACTTTCTCTTAGAGAATCCAGTCACTCTAGCTTCTTTCTACAGCGACTGCTTTAAATATTCAAAGTATGCATCCAGCTGCAGAGATGAGCGCGAAAGACGCAGACTCTATGAAGAGCTAGGTTATGTTACGTCTATGATCATGGAGAACAGATTTTACGTTTTTGTCCAGTAGTGGACAATTATAGCAGGAACCTTTTAAAATGTCATAAAACAGCTGATTAATGTACGCTCGTTTACTAACGTTAAATCAGCTGTTTTCTGACAAGTTAAAAGGATCCTGCTATAGTAGTGGATAATTGAAGGTTTTATGGACTTTTTGGCAGTTTTCCAAAATGTATAAAAATACTGGAATTTTCAAAGAAGATGATCAATATGAATAAGAACAAGAAGAAGGAGGTGAATAAGACGAAAGAAGAAGAAGTAGAAGGAGGAGCAGAAGAAGAAGATGAAGATGAATAATAATAAGAAAAAGGTGAAGATGTGAATGATGATGATGAAGAATAGGAAGAAGAAGAAGAAAGGAGGAGAAGAAGATGAAGATGAATGAAAAGAAGAAGAAGAAGAGGAAGAAGAAGAAGAAAGGAGGAGAAGAAGATGAAGATGAACAAAAGAAGAAGAAAAGCAGTTGGAAGAAGAAGAAGAAGAAGAAGAAAGGAGGAGAACAAGATGAAGATGAAGAAAAAAGAAGAAGAAGAAAGGAGGAGAAGATAAAGATGAATAAAAAGAAGAAGAAAAGCAGTTGAAGAAGAAGAAGAAGAAGAAGAAGAAAGGAGGAGAACAGATGTAGATGAAGAAAAAGAAGAAGAAGAAGAAGAAGAAAGGAGGAGAAGATGAAGATGAATAAAAAAGAAGAAGAAGAAAAGACGGGAAAAAAGATGGTTTGAAGTCCTAATAAATCTATGGTTTTGTCTCATTAGATAGAATGAAAAGAAATGTATTTTTTTGAAAAATGAAATGAGGAATCAAACATAATTATGACGCGCCTAACTACCTGTAGTTTTCTGGGAATCTGTACTCTACATTATTAACTACAAAATAGACCTTTCAAAGACCAGAGGAAAAGAATTGACAGGTCCTTTGTAGATGGACCGATTGTAGGGGGGAGAATAAGAGAAGAAGAAGAAGAAGAAGAAGCAGAAGAAGACGAAGAAGAAGAGTAAGAAGAAGAAGGTGAAATGAAGATGATGATGGAGAAGAGGGTGAAGAAGAAGAAGAAGAAGAAGGGGAAGGAGGTAAGAAGAAGGTAAAAAAGAGGAGTAGGATGAAAAAAGAAGGTAAAGAATGAAACGAAAAAGAAGAAGAGGAAAAGACGAAGAAGAAGACGAACGAAGAAGAAGACGAAAGAATAGGAAGAAGTAGAAGGGGGAGGAGAATAAAAAGAAGAAGAGCAAGTCAAAGGAGAAGAAGGAGGAGGTGAAAAAGAAGACGGTGAACAAGGAAAAGGTAAAGAAGAGGAGTTGGAGGGAAAAATAAGAAGAAGGTGGAAAATGGAACAAAAAAGAAGACGAAGAATAAAAAGAAAGCAAAGAAGAAGAAGGTGAAGAAGACGAAAGAAAAAGTAGAAGGAGTAGAAGAAGAAGATGAAGATGAGAACCAGAAAGCCGTAGATGAGATAGAGAATACAAAAAAGATAACACTAGAAAAAAGAAAGGAAGATTTTAAGGACAAACCCATAGAACCTGGGGTTGTATTCTAACGCTGAGCCTATTGTTATAAGTGTCAATCTTGTGTAAAACCATTGTATATATTACCGTATTCGCTGTGAGCATCTACGGTGTTGCGCTCTGGCGGATAATCGTATGAATCTTTCCGGGTAGATTAACATGGGGGAGGATAGGCATATAATAAATAGAATTCCCTGTCGCTATTTTTCCTACTTATCGATTGTGGAATTATATCTAGAATGATTGAAGGAGAACATATATTAAGAACATATTTTAAGAACATATCGCATGTTCTTGAACATTATTATAATCTTTAATCCAAGTTTTTAAATCAACATTTAAGGTTATGTTTGAAGCACATGGAGCAGACGATGTAGTTAATCCACAGCTGAGTTCATTCCCATTGGTTATAAATTTTAAATGGATTATGGGCGCGAGACTTCAAATCAATCATGTTATGCTTTTGAACTGGATTTTTCACTCGATTAATTCAAAATTGAGATCCGATTTCTTTGTTGAATCAATTTACGTTTGGAAGGAATAGAAGACGTAATTACTATTGTGAACGGTATTTATACAATTAGGAATCCGACAATACTTTAAATGCATTGTAAATGCTTATTCCCTATCCTTTCTCATGTTAAAATACCGGTTATCGTTCACAAAAATTCCGCTTGAGCGCAGGGGTCGATTTTATTATCCCCACCACCTACGTGCACACAGCGAATAGGGTATAATCTATATTAATAAAAGAGAGTTGGTGTCTGTACGCTCGCTTATAACTCGAGAACGGCTGAACCGATTTAGATGATTTTGGATTCGTTTGAATTTTTAAAGCACTGGTTAACATAATATGTATTAAAATATAAGAAAATCTTTATAATTAATAAATAATTAGTAAATTAATGACCAACCTATCAAACATGACATCCATTTTGATCCAGTCCAAACAATAATGCTCTATGAAATCGATGTGTTGAAGATGCTACAATATCGGACTTCCCAGAGACGAGCTCCGTGGTCTATTGACAGACTCTGCCTTCCACGCAGAGTTCTCGGTTTCGATTCCGAGACGTGATATTTTTTCAACTTTCAGCATTGATTAATTTATTATTCATAGCATTTATTATCCACTCGCTTATAAAAATTAGTATATTGCAGATTTCTTTTAATTTTCCATCAATACAGAGTGGATATAGATATTTTTACTGTGACATTTTTATCGTGATATGAGGACATTTGGGGAGAGGGTACAGTTCGCCGGGACAGCTAGTTATATTATATTCAATTGTAAAACTGATATTTTTATTTTCTAGTTGTTCTATTACTATTACCGATTACCGTATTCATGTGACACCTTCAATTAATTCTACGGTTGCTAAGTAATCATGTGGTTAAGTAACAAACATTCAAGACCGCTCTCGGATGGGTGACCGACACAAAAAATTGTGCAATGAGGCGAGGTGGAACCTACCCGTGAGGGTCTCCCCACCAATAAAAGCCATGCGATAAAAAAAAATAATTCTATATTGTACTAATTACATCTTATCTCTTTTTCAGGTAAATTATCTAATTCCTCATTCCTACTTCCATCTCTACATGAAGTGTGAGTAGAAAGTTTAAATTTCTTTTTTAAATACTAATATTATTTTTAAAAATTCTTACCTATTGCTATTTCTACAAAAAAACACTAGAAATTGCTAATTTTGTATCTCTTCTTCTTCTCATCGTTCTTCACCGTGGCGAAGCGTGGTATACTTATTTGGTCATCGCCGGGTATATTTCCTGTAGGAAATACCACGCTTCGCCACTATAGTCCGATTCACGTCAAGAAGTCAGCATTGTTTATATGAGGAGCATTGATGCCAAGTTTCACTGAGAGAGAAAGAGAAAACTGCACCAAACCTGTTTGTTGGACACTGTGCGACAACAATGCACAGTGCGGCAACTATGCACTGCGAATAGGATAGAGACATCAGCAATCTGCCTTGTGCTGAGCAAGGATAGTAAATTCATCTAAGCAATGCTGACTTATTGATGTGAATCGCACTATAGTTCTTTCATTATCCTCTTCTTTACTTCTTTTTCTTGTTATTCATTTTCACACCTTCTCCTCACTCAACCTTCCCTCCCTAGGGTCCTTACACCCTATCCTCCTCGTCATTCTCCTCCTCCTCCTCCTCCTCCTCCTCCTTCATCTCCTTCTCCTTTTCTTCTCTTCCTTATCCTCCTCTTCATCCTCCATCTCCTCCTCCTCCATCCCTCCTCCTCCTCCTTCTCTTCCTTATCCTTCTCTTCATCCTCCGCTTTCCCTCTCCACCTCCTCCCTCCTCCTCCTCCTTCTTCTTCTCCACCTTATCCTCCTCCTTCATCCTCCGTTTTATCCTCTTCCACCTCCTACCTCCACTTCCTCCCCTCCTCCTCCTCATCCTCTTTCTCCTCCACCTCCTCCTCCACTTCCTCCTCATCTCCTCCCCTTCCTCCCTTCTATTCCTCCTCTTCTCCTCTTCCTCCTTTCCTCCTCTATTCCTTCTCCTACTCCTCCTTCTCCACCTCTTTCGTCTCCTCCTTCTCTTCCTTATCCTTCTCTTCATCCTCCGCCTCCTCTTCCACCTCCCTCCCTCCTCCTCTTCCTCCCTCCTCTTCCTCCTCCTTCCCTTCTCCCTCCTTCTCCTCTTCCTCATCCTTCGTATCCTCCTCCTCCTTCACCTGTTCCTCCTGCTCCTCTTTCTCCTCCCAATGTCCCAATCCATCGAACTCTCAATTCCTGTACACCTGACTCTGAGTAGAGATCTAGTTAAACTGGTTTTCTCTGCTACAACAGCCAAAACTAGTTACTTCTTCTTCTTCTTCTTCTTCTTCTTCTTTCCTTCTTCTTCTTTCTTCTTCTTCTTCTTCTTTCCTTCCTCTTCTTCTTCTTTCTTCATTCTCCTTCTTCTTCTCATCTTCTTTTTCCTCTTTCTTCTTTTCCATCTTCTTCTTCCTCCTTCTTCTATTTCCTCTCTTTCTTGTTCTTGTTCTTCTCCTTCTTCGTCGTTGTCTCTTTTCTTCTTGTTCTTCTTCTCCCTGCTCCCCTTATTCCTTTTCTTCTTCTTCTCCTTCTCCTCCTCTTCCTCCTCCTCTCCTCCCTCCTCCTCACCCACCCTCTCCTGCACCGCATTTTAACCACAACTCCTCTTATCTATCAAACAATATCAACGTATTTTGTAAACATCAAAACATTGCTCGGATTCGTGCTGCTATTAAACGATACAGCTTGTCTCACATCAAGTCACGTTTGGATTGTTATCGACTGTATAAAGACAGCATGAGTCTGTGCTGATAAAATTATAATCTTGCCTATGTGCTATGCTATAAAATGCGATTCACTTCAAGAAGAACATTGCCATGGGAGTTTGCTATCCTTTTTCAGCACAAGGCTTTTGCTGATGTCTCTATCCTGTTCGCACTGTGCATAGTTGCCGCACTGTGCATTGTTGTCGCACACAGTCCCAACAAACACGTTTGGTGCAGTTTTCTCTTTCTCTCTCAATGAAACTTGGCATCAATGCTCCTCATATAAACAAAGCTGACTTCTTGACGTGAATCTAACTATATCCATCCTTTAAGAACACTGTACACTGAGATAGTCCACCACCACAAATGCTGAATCTCGCAGATTATTGAAAAGGTCTTTTAAAAAGGTATTCTTAGAAAGGTCTACTTTAAAAAGGTCTTTTAAAGACTTCAAAGGTCTTCAAGACTTTTAAGCCTTTGGGTTATTGTGTCAAAATCACTGTTTACTTAATGCCGAAACAGCTGTACTGACAATTTAAATTAATCCAGCTATATAGCAGGATCCATTGAACTTGTCAGAAATTGCATCACGACGAGCATATGATGCTGAATCTCGCAGATTATTGAAAAGGTCTTTAAAAAGTTATTTGAAATTTCTTCTTTAAAAAGGTCTTTTAAAGACTTTAAAGGTCTTTAAGACTTTCAAGCTTTTTGATTATTGTGTCGAAATCACTGTTTAATTATTACTGGAACAGCTGACTTCTGTCAAGTTAATTGGATCCTGCTGTAGCTTTCTCTATGATCATACTTTCAACGTATGGTATGAAGAACATCTGTTTGTTATCTTTGAGCGATATTTACAGGTGAAAACTTGGCGTTAAGTTCAAAAATTACTACTCCATAAGGATACATTGATAATTTCAAAGTCCTGTACAATAAACTCCTTGAGGTTCAGGACCTTGATTTATGGCTAAGAACCATTCTTGGGTTAAAATGATGTAATATGCAAAGTTTCGTGACAATCGGATGTATGGAATTTACAAGCCGTGGAAAAACGAAAATCGTTACCTAATTAATAATCTAGATACTTGCTGTACAGGGACGGATGACTTTGTAACCTTGATACTCTTAGAATAAATCATGAAACGTTATGAGAAAACAAAGAGGAGAAAGAATATTGAGAAATTCAAATATTCCCAAATAGACTCCTCAACTGTAATAGCCTAGAACTGCAGAGAGTGTATATTCAGTGTGGCCATTTATAGCAGGAGCCAATTAACTTGTCATAAATCAGCTGATCCAGTAATAATTAAACAGTGATTTCGACACAATAATCAAAAGGCTTGAAAGTCTAAAGAACCTTTAAAGTCTTTAAAGACCTTTAAAGAAGACCTTCAAAGAATAACTTTTAAAAGACCTTTTCAATAATCTGCGAGATTCAGCATTTGTAGGTTAAGTATTGTGATATTGCTCTTTGAAACAGCTGATTTCTGACAAGTTGAATTGGATTCTGCTATATGTGAAGCACTCCATAACAATATGTGGAGATCATTTTTTCCCGCCGCCGCCATACTTTTGCCAAATTTTTGAATTTTGATATAGGATTACAGGCAAACATAAACCCATTCACTCATTTGTCAAACTTATTTTGAGATAAACAACATCAAGACTAACTTTTCTATCATTAAAAATAGTCTCTCTACTCTTGGTATTGTTTAAAAACTTGCGAAATGATGCAAACTAAGGTTAGGCGCATACTGTTTGTCATATTGACAAGATTAGTCACTGTTTATCGCCATATTCAAACAGTTGCCGATGCAGCTAGCACACACCGATGCAATGACTACTGGTGCAAGCCCATACAACTATGAATTACTGTTACAAACGTTACTAATCTCGTCTTGTCTTGTCTGGATCTGTCGGTGTACGCTCAGCCTTATACTGGCAAAGGCAAAAATGTAGGTTTGAAGTGAATTTTATATCATAACATATGATGATCTTTTTTATTTCAATGCAAATCTGGGAATTAGCAAAAGTACTTGGCGGATTTGTCGGAGCCAACCAATCAAAAGCATGACACATGTAATGTCCACACTACATACTCCTGTAATGTGAAAACTAACACTGGCATAGGAGAAATTGTTGTGAAGTGAACTATCTAACATAACATATGATTTGCGGTACATTTCAATGCAACTCTTTTGGGAAATGGCAAAAGTATGGTGGATTTGTCCGAGCTAATTAATCAAAAGTATGACATGTAATGTCCACACTGTGACTATACACTCTCTGTAGTTACCTATAATATCGGGGTACCGAGCTCGTTTCGGGGTAGGCCAATAAATATTATGGAATGAAAATTTGTGTCGAAAATGAATGAAATTAAACAATTTTTAAAGTACAGCCATCAATCTTATGCACTGATCATCACACTATAAAAAATAATTAATCTCATAGCTGAAATAATATATTATGAATAATCGAGTTTGAACGCATATCATTTGAAAAAATCGCGCTAAAAATTTGTTTACAGAAATAATAATATGGGTTGATAACTATTTTAGGTCAGCTGTTTTGATGAACTCTGACGATTTTTTTTAAATAAATAAAACAGATCACATGTATTAACTTCATGTGTCTTCAATTTTAAAATAACAATACAATAAGAAATATTTTCAAAATTTCAAATCTTTTAATTTTCTATAGATTAATTGAAATCAGAAAAAGGGAATAGGAGCAGCTTATGTGTTTCGATATTTTTCTCTCAATTCTAGTAATTTCTTGGGAACCGGTTTTACTCAACAACATCAAGAACTGACGGAAAAATTGTTTTCCTGTCAGCTGATTCTCTGTCACTGTCTCTGAAGCAGCTGAAATAATAATCTGTCTCACTCATACACTCACTGCTCACTCTTTCATCATTTACAGCCGACGGAAATTTCTTTCTTCTGTCAGCTGATTCTTAAAGGATCACCTCTCCTTTTTAGGTCCTTCAGCGAGTTATCCCAGGATGAGACCCGGCGCAAACTAATTTTTGGATCACAAACTCCTATATTCCAAATTCCGTCAAAAATCGTTAGAGCTGTTTTCGAGATCCGTTGACATAATATAAATACACAAAATACATACATAAATATAAACATACAGAAATTGCTCGCTTAATATAATAGGATAGGGGGTAGCCGGAATATCTATAAAACATAGAACATTCATAGCATAGTAATAGAACATCTGTTCAGAACATGTGTTTTATTACTATGGATTTTGTTCTCTAGACATTCCATCTACGTTAACTCTATCCAGCAGTGTTGTCTTCAGGCTGTGAAGGCGGTTTAACACAGATGTTCAAAATGCAGTGGGTGAAAGATAAGATGATAAAGGAGGAGGAGCAGGAGGAGGAAGTAAAGAAGCAGACGAAAGGGAAGAAGAAGAGGTGGAAGAAGGAGAAGAAGAGGTGGAAGAAGAAGAGGAGGAAGAAGAAGAGGAGGAAGAAGAAGAAGAAGAAGAGGAAGAAGAGGAGGAGGAAGAAGAAGAAGAAGAGGAGGAAGAAGAAGAAGAAGAAGAAGAAGGATATGGAGTAGTAAGGAGAAGAAGAACAAGGATAAGAAGTTAGAAGAAGAAGGAGAAAAAGAGTATGAAGGAGAAGATGTAGAAGAAGAGGGAAGAGTATGGAGGGAAGAAGAGGAAGAAGAAGGAGAAGAGATGAAGGAGAAGACGAAGAGGAAGAAGAGGAAGAAGAAGGAGAAGAAGAAGAAGAAGAAGAAGAAGAAGAAGAATATGGAGTAGTAGGAGTATAAGAAGAACAAGAATAAGAAGGAGAAAAAAGCATGAAGGAGAAGGCGCAGAAGAAGAGGAAGAACATCGAGGAGGAGGAGAAGAAGAAGAAGAGGATGAATAAAAAGGAGAAAGAAGAAAGAAGAGGAGAAGAAGAAGAAGATGAGGAAGAGGAAGAAAATGGATAAGTAGTAGAGGAAGAAGAAGAAGAAGGAGAGGATGAGAAGAAGAAAGGGAGAAAGAAAAAGAGAAGAAAAAAGAAAAGAAATGAGAATATTTTTGAAATACAGAAATATCAAGACATCACAATATTCATAGTCACTTTTAAAAGGGGACCCACCTTCTATTTTTAAAAATAGCAGACAAAATACGAGTTATTTATACAGTACTAACATATGTGTGGAGGTCCTCTTCCATATTTAGACTTACTTATAGAACGTTAGGGGACTTCCCAACTGAAATAGTTTGAAAACTTCGAAAAAAACTAAAAACAGCTTTATAGACCCTTGTATAGCAGGAGCCAATTAACTTGTCATAAATCAGCTGATCCAGTAATAATTAAACAGTGATTTCGACACAATAATCAAAAGGCTTGAAAGTCCAAAGAACCTTTGTTTTAAAAAGACCTTAACAAGAAAAGACCTTTCAAAGAATAACCTTTTAAAAGACCTTTTCAATAATCTGCGAGATTCAGCATTTGTAGGTTAAGTATTGTGATATTGCTCTTTGGAACAGCTGATTTCTGACAAGTTGAATTGGATCCTGCTGTAGAAATTAAAAATGATTTATACATTGAACTAACTAACATCTGATCTGATCACGAATTCAACCATACACTGGACTTATATTCGCTGTGTGTAGGTGGGGGATAATAAAATCGACATCGCTCACGCGGAATTTTAGTGAACGAAACCAGGTAGTTCAACATGAGAAAGGATAGTAAGCATTTACAATGCATTTAAGTATTGTCGTATTCCTAATTGTATAAATATCGTTCACAATTAATTGCGTCTTCTATTCTCCGTATTTCCAAACGTAAATTGATTCAACAAATAATCCCAGTTTTGAATTAATCGAGTTTAAAAACATATTATGATTGATTTGATGTCTCGCGCCCATAATCCATTTCGAATATTGACCATGGAATGAAACCAGCTGTGGATAAACTACTGTCTGCTCAGTCTGCTTGAAACATAACCTTCAAAGTTGATTTTAAAACTTGAATTGAAAATTATAATAGATTAATGTATAATAACATGCGATATTAATTTTATCATTCTAATTATAATTCCACAATCGATAAGTAGGAAAAATAGCGACAGGATTCTATTTCAATTATATTTTACGCACATAAGCCTATACTTTTCCATGTGAATCTACCAGGAAAGGTTCATAAGATTATCCGCCAGAGCGCAACACCGTAGATGCTCACAACGATATAGTAGGACTTTAGTTGTATATAGCTATTAAAGCCTATATTTTGAACTTCTAGCATGTGGATGTGGGCAGCTTATAATAGTAGTTATGCAATGGTTGTATTATGAGAGCCTTTAAACGACAAGTGAGATACCGAGTTTAAAAAACGAACAGCAATACCGCGAGTTATTTCAATTAGCTCAAGATTTCCTCCACAATTTATAAACCAATACTTGATTCATCGAAGTATTCCATCTTTCACTCAAATTAGGCTAACTACAAGTGAAAGGAATCGACTTATATCTACTACAGATATACCTCCAATAAGGAAAAATCGTAATTTTCAATTTCAGTTCCATTATTATTTGTAGTCTTACAATAATTACAACTGAATCTAGTCGAAGTTATGAAATAGAATGTTTTTCATGCCAGTAAATATATACATACATACATACCCACCTCACATTATGGTGTATATATAACTGTATATGAATTACTATTGTATAAGTTATTGAAAGTTATGTACTCAATGTTGTTACGAGTTTACAGGGTGTTTCTAAAATAGACCGATAAACATCGTGAGCTGTTTTCTGACATTGAAATTAAGAAAAAATATCCAGTAAACATGGGTCCTAAAATGCTTTGTTCCCCCCCCCCCCCCTCCTAGTCACCACTTTGTTTTTCCATTTCTTTTCTGTTGTACAGAATGGTTTGATAAATTTTGTTAAAATTTTGCATGGTATATCTCAAAATGGCGGGCATTTGAAATTTTAAATTGAAATAGCTTGAAAACTTCTTGTTGCACAGCATTTTGAAATATTTCGTCAGATAAGGTTGCTTTATTTCTTTTACAGCAGACCTATGTCAGGAAATCGCTCACGAAGTTTTTAGTCTATTTTAGAAAAACTTTGTATACGCGAGTTACATCTACCACAACAGATAACAACTACCCTAATAACGGGTAACTTTATCAATATGTAATAATAAGTTATAAAGACTATGGACTAAATACCTTTATTGGAATACCTTTATTGGAATGGCGTATATAGATTTAACAGAGAATCTGAAAATACAGGGTGTTTCATAAATAGTGTCGAACATTTTGGGGCATTGTTGCTGGATGATAGGAGACTACAAAATGTCGTATTTGAAGTGTCCAAAACTCATCGGTTATCCTTATAGCTGCCATTTTGTATTGTTCACTTAGGAGTTTTTATCTCAAGAACGAAATGTTGTATTGATCTGAAATTTGTCACGAATATTTATGCTATAAAGACTCAACTTTAAAAAATGAAATGAAAAATTTCGATGTAAATTTTCAAAATGGCATTTTTATTTTGATGAGGTTTCACGAAAACTGTTCACTTTACAGAAAATTTGCTAACTTTTTTGTCTCTTGTAAATTTTCTGTAATGTGAACGGTTTTCGTGAAATGTGCCATCAAAAATTTAAAATGGCCGTCATTTTGAAAATTAACATCAAATTTTTTTTATTTCATTTTTCAAAGTTGAGTCTTTATAGCATAAATATTCATGCCAAATTTCAGATATTCAAATTTCAAATACAACATTTTGTTCTTGAGATAAAAATTCCTAAGTGAAAAAAACAAAATGGCAGCTATAAGGATAACCGCTGAGTTTTGGACACTTCAAATACGACATTTGTAGTCCCTATCAGCCAGGAACAATACCATAGCCTCCTCTAATGCATGTATTAGAGGAGGCTATGACAATACCCTAAAATGTTCGACACTACTTCTGAAACACTCTGTATATAACTCAACATAACATATGATTTGCGGTTCATTTCAATGCAATTCTTTTAGGAATTGGCAAAAGTATGGTGGATTTGTCCGAGCTAATCAATCAAAAGTGTGACATCAAATGGCCACACTGTGATTATACAGTCACTGTAGTATGGTACTGGTGTTGGAAATTCCCAATGTCGTTGAATTCTGAAATATTTAGTTGAACAAAAACAATGTCGCTCTCAAATAGGTTGGCAGCTTGATCAATAATTAGTGCATCGGACGGCCTTTCAAGGATATTGGGTGGTAAAAGTAAGAAAGCCTATTTTATTATTGTTTTATAGCTAGGGGCGCATTCCTGTTTATAGGCGTTACTAGAGCCCGCCTCTCTTTAATCTCACTTATTTTTCTTATACTTCTTCTGCTATTACTATTTCTCTTTTTCATTCTCGTTCTTCTTCTTCTTCCTTCTTCTTCTTCTTCTTCTTCTTCTTCTTCTTCTTCTTTTCTTCTTCTTTTATCTTTCCTCTTCTTCTTCTTCTTCTTCTTCTTCTTCTTCTTCTTCTTCTTCTTCTTCTTCTTCTTCTTCTTCTCTTCTTCTTTTTTATTTTATCTTTCTTCTTCTTCTTTTTCTTCTTTTTCTTTCTTCTTCTTCTTCTTCTTCTTCTTCTTCTTCTTCTTCTTCTTCTTCTTCTTCCTTCTTCTTCTTCTTCTTCTCTTCTTCTTCTTCTTCTTCTTCTTCTTCTTCTTCTTCTCCTTCTTCTCCTTCTTCTCTCTCCCTTCTCCTTCCTCCTCTTCCTCCTTCTTCTTTTTTCTTCTTCTTTCTTCTTCTTCTTCTTTTTTTTCTTCTCTTCTCCTCCTCCTCCTCCTCCTTCTCCTCCCTTCTTCTCCTCCTCTTCTTCTCCTCCTCCTCTTCTTCTTCTTCTTTCTTTCCTTCCTCCTCCTCAAATGATCCTGTTAGCATCATTGAATCAAATGGTCAGCTGTACGGACATCGAACTTTCTGACAAAACGTTTCTAGTGAGTGGTAAACCTAAGTTTAATCTTAACTGTCGCTGGCGAAACCGGCCCTTAGTCAAACAAAACAAAGAGAACAAAGAATAAGAAGGAGAAGAAGAAGAAGAAGAAGAAGAAGAAGAAGAAGAAGAAGAAGAAGAAGAAGAATAAAAAGAAGGAGAAGCACACGTAGAAGAAAGAGAAAGATCTTTGTGAAAGGAGGCCAAACCCGGGATTATATCTTTCAAGGCAGTCTAGTTTCAGACATAGGATACATTTGCATACATAGCTGTGTAGCATTTAAGTTACATGAAATACCAACATATAAGCTGTTAATACTGCCATAATAAACATGTTAAAAATATGTATATATTTATGTAAAGTAGTGGTGACCTATGTAACGGGTAACGGAACATTTTGTCATAAGTTGTATATCAGTCAACGTAAATTTTATTTTGAAATTGTTCAAATATCAAGAAAATAATTTAAAACGAGTTTACCCCGTGCAGCGCAAAGCACTGCTTGCTTGCTCAGTACTGTATCTTAAGTTGTATATGTGTTGAAAGTCAACGTAAATTTTATTTTGAAATCGCTCAAATATCAAGAAAATAATTTTAAACGAGTTCACCCCGTGCAGCGCAAAGCACTGCTTGCTTGCTCAGTACTGTATCTTACATCGTTTGGAAATGCAATATCATTGCAACAGACTGGTAACGGTGTGAGTTTCCTCTAGATTTCACATCAAATCTCGCAGTGATGGAAGCACAACAGAAAGGAATGCATCAAACGTTTTTTAATATAATCGATTATCTTTTGAACTTGATTTGGGCATTCTTTCATAGGCGACCCTGCCTATGGTGGTTCCATTCGATATATCGAGTGATACCTTTTCATTTCAAATATTCGAAATATCGATCCTTTGCACAATAAATAATCTGAATTGTACTTGTTGCCATGGGCAACCATAGGTAAATAGGCATAAACTAAAATTTGGTAGAAGGATAGTTTAGTATGTGTTTTTGAATTGGAATGCGTGAATGTGTTTTGGTGAGGTGCTAAAATTTCCTTTTTCTGAACGTTTTCTTCTGAAATGAAACTATTATTTGGTGAGAAATTATAAATTATCAATGATTCAAGTGATAACATTAAAATGATTTTATTTAAATGATTTTATGAAGTGAACGTGGGAAAAAACTCAGAGTAAACAACAAAAGTTTTCACTTTTTATTCCAAAATGGCGCCAATTGTAAAAAACAGTAATATTGAAAGTGAAAAATAAAAGAAACGTGAAAAATGATACATAAAAATTAAAGCTTTGAATGAGAATGTTGAAATTGATGTGACAGTATGAGTAAAGTTCCGTAATTTGGAAATCGATTCTTTGAATTGAAAAGTTTTTACTCGATATATCGAATTAAACCACCATTCGATATATTTCAATATCGATAATAGGCAGGGTCGCCTATGAAAGAATCCCCCTTGATTTTATTGGCTGAATCATTTCATGCAGCTTACTGACTTTGTAAGGATGTATGCTGAGTGTTAAATACTAAAAATCACATTAATATATTCTACTGATTCAAATTTTACCAGCAGTCACTTCATGAAAATTAGAACCAGTAACATATATTTTAAAGGATTTTAAAGATTAATTTATCTTTAAATTTAATTTTCTACTTTGAAATGGCAGTATAAGTAGATTTTAATTAAAAGACGATAAAATTTGTTCATCGACTTATACTGCCATTTTGAAATAGAAAACCGAATTTTTAAGGCTGTACAATTCTACAGATCTTTCTGAACAATTTGGTACCATTTTCATGCTTATCGGTTGGAAAATAGCGTCCGAAGGATTAAACTCGTTTTGACCCCCCTTCATCCGCGCACGCAAAAATCACCTCGATTTTATAAATTCAGTCAAAGGTATTAGGGGCCTTAAGAATAGGGGCCTTAATTCAAGAAAGAAAATCTTGAATTTAATTTGAGGAATAATAATAAAAAAGCCACAATATTTCCTAAGAAAACATTCGATGAATTAAATTTGCTGCATTGCACTTTCTGTACAATACTGTGATTGTAAGCAATTTGTAACTTCATTGAAGGTTTTCCTTTTCAATTATTTTAGATGAAATAACAATAATTGCAAAACAATGCAGAATTTGAAAATATTTTGTGTTATTGTCTTAGTAAGCATTATTCTCTAGTGCGATTCACGTCAAGAAGTCAGCATTGCTTAGATGGGAGTTTGCTATCCTTGTTCAGCACAAGGCAGTTGCTGATGTCTCTATCCTATTCGCACTGTGCATAGTTGCCGCACTGTGCATTGTTGTCGCAAACACGTCTGGTGCAATACCGGGGGTTTCTGGGGGGTATGGAAATTTTAATATTTGACAGGTACATAAGACTGGTTCAGACTACTTTTAGGCTAGGCGTACACCGGTTAGTCAAGACAAGACAAGACGAGATTAGTTACGTTTAGTCACAGTAATTCACATAGTTGCTTATGAAGCAGAACACACCGATGCAATGACTAATCGGTGTGTGTTGCTTCATAAGCAACTATGTGAAGTACTGTGACTGAACGTGACTAATGTCGTCTTGTCTTGTCTTGTGACAACCGGTGTAAGCCTGGCCTAACTTTGTCTTCGCAATAGAATCTTCGCAACGAGGATCCTGTTCCAATAGTCTAGCAATGGTGCATTTTTCTATCGTGAACTTCTAACCGCAAGCCAACCGGCTACTCTGTCAACTGTCGCGTTCAACATAACGGGACGTCTACTACTCAGCTCACATCTTCATCTTCTTCTGCTTATTCTTCTTCTTCTTCTTCTTCAGCTCCTTCTCCTCCTTCTCTTAGTTCTCCGACTCATCCTCCTCCTCCACCTTCTCCTTCTCCTCCTCCTTCTCTTTCTTTTCTACTCTTACTTCTTCTTCTTCTCCTTCTTCTGTTTTTTTCTTCTTCTACTTATTCTTCTTCTCCTCCTCCTCCTCCTACTCCGTCTCATCCTCCTCATCCACCTCCTCCTCCTTCTCCTCCTCCTTCTCCTCCTCCACCTCCTCCTCCTTCTCCTCCTCCTTCTCCTCCTCCTTCTCCTCCTCCTCCTCCTTCTCCTTTTCCTCCTCATCCTCCTTCTCCTCCTCCTTCTCCCTCTCCTCCAATTCTCCTCCTCCTCCTCCCTCTCCTTTATATGTCCAAACTTCGCCGTTTCATGTAGATAAATCTCACTTATGTTCACATTATTAGATTGCATTTTAAATTGTTGAAAATTATTAGTTACAATTCATAAAATTACTAGAATTATATTACTTATACATACTTACAACTTTTGTAATCTAGTATCTAAGCAGTTATAATTATTGTTATCTACATGAATAAAGTAATCTTATCTTAATCTTATCTTATCTTCTCCCCCTTCTTTTTCCTTCTCCTTTACTTTCATCTCCTGCTGCTTCTTATACTTATTTTTGTTGTTGTTCTTCTGCTTGCACAATTTTTCTTGGTTGACGTCGCCTCCTTCCTTCACTTCTTCGTTTTCTTCTTCTGCATCATCATCATCATCTTATTCTTCTTTTTTCCCTTTTTCTCCCTTCTCTTCTTTTCGGTCTTCTTCCTGCTCCTCTCCTTCTCATCATCTATATATTTTTCTCTCCTTGCTATTGTTCTTCTGTTTTCTTCTTTACCTTTATCTTCGATTATTGAAATCAAGTTGTTTATATAATTTAAAGTGAAATGTTTGAATAACCGTTTATAAGTTTCAACAAGAATGTCATTATATAGAGTTCAAATCATAAAAAAATCGATTTAAAAATTTTTTGGATCCAAGTTTTTTGAGAAATGTAATTCAATATTCGTATTAACATTGTAACTTATCAATAATATACTTACTTACTTACTGGAGTGGCCACTCGTACCCCAGTCGGTACTTAGCCTCATCAACACAGCCTCTCCAATGGGTCCTGTCGGCAGCATCTTCCTCATCCAACCCCATCCTTCGCATGTCTCTTCTGACCTGGTCCCACCATCTTGTTTTTGGTCTTCCAGCTGGTCTTCTGCCTTCGGGATTGTTTCGAAGTACACTATTCGTTATCGTGTCCTCTTTCTTATCAATAATATAACATTAATAATCCGTGGCGAAGCGTGGTATACTTATTTGGTCATCTCCGGGTATATTTCCTATAGGATTATATATTTTTATTATATATTATTATATATTTATAGGGAATATACCCGGCGATGACCAAATAAGTATACCACGCTTCGCCACTATTAATAATATTTTAATTTGTGTTTCAGGATTAACATTAAACAATTGAAAATATCGAAGCATAATTAAAAACTTTTTCCCAATAGTTACAAACTTTAATCCAGGATCCGTACAATGCCAATCAAATGGGATCAGCTGATTAAAAATAGTTGATCCCGTTTGGTGCAATCCAACGTTGAAATCGAGTTGGTTGAAAGTACAGTTTTCTATTATTTAGAGTAAGAATCACGTTATTCCGAAGTTGAAAAGTACAGTATAAACGAAAAGTCAATTCCACAGTCTTGAAACTAGCAATAGTACAGTAATAGCAATTCAGCCATTAAATCCGCTATTAAAATCCGCCGCCTTTAAATGTCAAGGTCTTTTAAATCGCATGAACTATGTACAACCAGAGGTAGAGCATACTACATAATTATATATATATACTAGACTAGATCCTATATAAAGATATATACTGAACAGTTTACGGTACCAAGCCCCGTCAACCATATACAGCTATACACGTCATAGAAAATTGGATTTTATACTACAAGTCAAGTTCTCTATCCTATGCTAGTTTGTGTATTATTTAGTTAGTATCTAGCTAGTGAGATTTTTCATTGTACTTCTATTTCTTCTTTTTTCTCGTTTTCATCTTATTTTTCTTCTACTTCTATTTCTCCTCCTCCTCCTTCTCTTTCTCCTCCTACTTCTCCTCCTTCTCCACTACCTTCTCCTCCTCCTTCTTCTCCTCCTCCTCATCCTCTTTCTCCCTCCTCCTCCTCCTCCTCCCTCCTCCTCCTCCTCCTCCTCCTCCTCCTCCTCCTCCTCCTCCTCCTCCTCCTCCTCCTCCTCCTCCTCCTCCTCCCATGTCTACTTTTCTTTTTTTCAATTTCATTTCCATTTAATTGATGTGTACAGTTGTTACAATAGCAAAAGAAGAAAAAAAAAGAAGGAAAATAAGGAGATGAAGAAGATTAGAAATAACTGGAGACAAATAAGAATAAATAAATAATGATTTATTTTCCAATAAAACCTATAACTAATACAAATACAAATTCAAAAATATTTACAGTCAATAATACAAAGATTTGTTAGTAAAAAAATCATAAGCAAAAATGTTACAGTACATGTGTTTGTTTGGAAAATAGACCTACTCCACTATGGCAAGCCATGTCCTGGAGTAGGCTTTAATTATTGTGAGCAAATAAGTGAGATTAGCAAATAAGTGTTTTAAGTGATTGAAGTCTTGTGTGTGTATGATTTCTTTGTTATGTGATACTATAAATGGTTTGAAATTACTGTTTCTATTCTCTGTCTTCCTGTGCTTATTAAGGCTGAGCATCAGCTTGAAAAAAACTTTTTTATGGTGATATTTTTTAAAGTTTTACTATTCGGATACTATGAAGCTATCAAAATGAAATACTTTTTAGAGGAAAAAATTTTTTTTTGTTCATTAGTTTTTGAGATATGGGCGTCTAAAGTAGAAATTGTTTAAGAAAGTCATCTCAAAATTGGTTGCAAATACAATCATGAAATTTTGAGCATACGTGATTGAAGGTATTGTCTATCACTTGACATAATTAGTTTCTCAAAATAAACAATTTGGGAAAAAACATTTTCGAAAATAATTTCTTTTAAAAAAATAACTCAATTTTCAATTAAATTGAGAATTTGTTATTTTTCTCAAAAGTTGATTTTGTACTATTGCTTTGAATTGTTTAAAGTGAGTTATGTGTTTAATGTTTTTAGGAAGTAGATTATATAATTTAGGGGCTAGATGATTGAAATGTCTTTGATATAGTGCCTTCCTAGCAACATTAGTGATAAGAATAAAGATGATAATAATAATGAGAAAGATAATAATAAGAAGAAAGGTAATGATAAGAAACAACAAAGAAGAGGTGGAAGAAGAAGAAAACTAAGAAGGAGAAAAAAAGTGGAAGTAGAAAGACAACAAACAACAATTACATCACATAAAGACGAGGAAGAAAAACAGACTTGACTAAGTGCTAGTTAAGTTCAATCAAAAGTTCAGCCGTATCCCAGTAACCGAATTCCCTAACATCAACAACAAGAAAGCGCTAGCTCCTAATCTTTGTTTACTAGCCAGTAATTAATTGTTATACAACCGTTAACTTGTAACCTACCATTATTACGTTACTGGACATCACCTTGGCGTGGAATTTTGACGCCGGTTAGATAACCGGAGTTAGATTGATCGGTGATTAACTAACTTGATAAAGGTACCAGGTTGTTTAGGAGATCTAAATTATATTAGTGCTGTAACTTCATATATTAATCATGTATATCAAGATTCATTTAACTTGTCAGAAAACAGCTGATTTAACGTTAGTAAACGAGCGTACATCAATCAGCTGTTTTATGACAATTTAAAAGGTTCCTGCTATATATGAGCTTTTAATTGAAGAAAATGCAATAAGAAATATGAATCAAACAATTTTGAATCTTTTTCGTTTTTTTATTTTGATGACTATTTCTTAATACGAACCTACGCACAAGTCTCGACTTCATTTTGGGGTTCCACCCTCGAAGACAACTTCTTTAAAAATCAAATTTAACCCCAATCAAGTCCCGCTAATCAACAGTTAGTTATAACACTGGACCAGTTCTCAAAAAGACAGACCAGTCTTTCTATAGAACATGAAATTATAGTGGAGACATTACATATGATTTTCTTGAATTGAATTCTCAATGCAGTGAAAGTGGACTTCAGATAATTTGAATGCAAAAGTGTGTCAGAGAAGAAGAGAGTGAGAGAGAGAGAGAGGGAGAGTGAGGGGGAGGGAGAGCGAGTGTGTATGAGACAAAGTTGTGTTAGTAAACATGTAAGGAAATATTTTTTAGCAAAGGTAGAGAATTTGTATGTGAAGAAGGGGGAGAAGAAGAAGAAGAAAAAGAAGAAGAAGAAGAAGAGTGTTTTGTTATATGCAACTTTTGTATGTATACGAAGAAATTTTTGTGCGATTCTATAACCATTCTTTATAGTGGATTTTTTCAATTTGGCGGATGGCAAATGATTGTTATTCAATAAACATTATTTTGATAATATGCTCAGCTCTGTCAGGACAGTCTGCGAACAATCTACGGGAGTGTATCGGTCCAGCTAACATGTGCATTCTATTTGAAAAACAATATCGGGGTACCGAGCTCTGCTCGGGGGTAGGCCTACAAAGGCACAGGAATGGAAATTTTAAAGGAAAAAAGGAATGAAAATTAACAATTTTTCAAAGTACAGCCATCAGTCTTATGCACTGAGTCATCATTGCACTATAAAAGAATATTAATCTCAGCTTTCGAAATATATTATGAATAATCGAGTTTGAATGCATATCATTTGAGAAATCGCACTTGTGGTAAAATTTTACTTCATTGAAAAAAATATTAATAATAATATGGGTTGATAACTATTTTTAGCTCAGCTGTTTTGATGAACTCATGATGATTTTTCTCAAATAAATAAAAACAGATCACATGGCTAACTTCATGCCTCAAATTTAAAAATAACAATACAATATGGAATATTTTCAAAAATTCAAATTCCTTTTAATTTTCTATAGATGAATTAAAATCAGAAATAAAAAGGGGAATAGGAGCAGCTTAATGTGTTTCGATATTTTCCTCAATTCTAGTAATGGAACCGCTAGTTTTACCAAAAAAGTTAGTGTAGTTGTGTACTTCACGTGTGTACTTCACGAGAAACATGTGATTGCAATGCACTGTCTCAGCAGCTGAAAAATAATCTTGCTTCACTCCCACACTATAGCAGGATCCAATTCAACTTGTCAGAAATCAGCTGTTTCAAAGAGCAATATCACAATACTTAACCTACAAATGCTGAATCTCACAGATTATTGAAAAGGTCTTTTAAAAAGTTATTCTTTGAAAGGTCTTCTTTAAAAAGGTCTTTTAAAGACTTTAAAGGTTCTTTAGACTTTCAAGCCTTTTGATTATTGTGTCGAAATCACTGTTTAATTATTACTGGATCAGCTGATTTATGACAAGTTAATTGGCTCCTGCTATAACTCGCTCTCACTCTTTCTCATCATTTACAGCCGACAGAAATTTGTTTCTTCAGTCAGCTGATTCCTAAAGGATCGGTTTTTCCTTTTTAAGGTCCTTTAGCGAGTTATCCCAGGGATGAGACCCGCCGCAAACTAATTTTTGTATCACAAACCTCCTATATACCAAATTTCGTCAAAATCGTTAGAGCCGTTTTCGAGATCCGTTGGACATACATACATAAATACATACATACATAAATACATCAATAAATCTAAACATACAGAAATTGCTCGCTTAATATAATAGGATAACAGGTGATATTGCATTATACAATCATCTACTGTATTTGGATAAATTCATTATGTTCCTAAAATCTATGGAATCTTCCTCTTTAGAAAAATATCCTACTACAGTATACGTACTATATCTTCTTCTTCTTATCCTCCTCCTACTACTCCTCCTCCTCCTCCTCCTCCTCCTCCTCCTTCTTCTTCTTCTTCCTTCTCCTCAACTTCTTCTTCTTCCACTTTTTCCTCTTCTTCTTCCTCCTCTCATTCTTCTTCTTTTTTCTTCTTCTTCTTTTCCTTCATCTTCTTCCGCTCCTCCTCCTCCTCCTCAATTTGATTTGATTTGAGTCCTCCTTATTCTTTTTTCTTCTTCTTGTTCTTGATCTTCTTCTACTGCTTCTTCTTCTTCTTCTTTTTCTTCTTCTTCTTCCTCTTCTTCTTCTTTCTATTCTTCTTCACCTCCTTCTCCTTCTCCTCCTCCTCCTCCTCAATTTGGTTTGATTTGAGTCCTTCTCCTCCTTTTCTTCTTTTTTTCTTCTTCTTCTTTTTCTTCTTCTTCTTCTTCTTCTTCTTCTTCTTCTTCTTCTTCTTCTTTCTCTTCTTCTTCCCTCCCTTCTTCTGCTTCTGCTACTACTCCTCTTTCGTTTTCTTCTTCTTCTTCTTTCCCTCCCACTCCTCTTTATCCTTTTTCTCCCCCTCCTTTTTCTCCTTCTTCTTTTTCATCTACTTCTGCCTTTTTCTGAACTCATGGACTATTCCCATCAAAATAGATGAACTCTAGCAAATCATAAATTGCAGTCATTTTCAAGTAGAATATTATGATCAAAATACTCCCGGAAAATGTTGTAACAATTATCTAACTTTCAAAAGCTGATAACAGCCCAAGTGACTGTACAATATTCAAACTACGCAAAAAGCAGACTCGAATTGAAGAGATAACGAAAGTAGGCTTTTGAAACAGTTAATAAAAATAGGCACTCAATGATAAGGTTTCTGAATTTCCTGAAGAGAGTAGCTGTAGAGAATACTGAGAAAGACATATTATTTTTCGATTAGATTTGAAAAGTTACAGATCGACGTTACTATTGATTTAGAATCTATATTAGCGAACATGTTTTTTGTGACCTCAACTCCTCCGTTGTTTCACAACCCATTTTGTTCGTTCACGTCTCATTTGAAAGATCTCATTGAGTAGATGTTTGATAAGGTCTTACATCTTGAAAAAAATTTATCATGGAGATGAGAAATGAGCGATCAATGTTTCAATTTTTGCCATTGCTTTAATATAGGGATAGGTGAGCCGAAAATTTTCACATTTCAACTTATGATTTGATGATCAGCTGTTTTGAAACAGCTATTTTTATTGCACCGGTAAGGGCATTTGTGCAGAGAGAAAAAGAGAGGTAGCGTTGGAAAGTAAGAGGAAAGGGAAGAGAGAAAGAAAGAGAATAAGATAAAGAGGAAGAGAGAGAGAGAGAGAATAAGATAAAGAGGAAAAGAGAGAAGAAGATAAAGAGGAAAAGAGGGAAGAAGAAGGAGACGATGAAAATGAGGAGAAGAAAAAGAAAAAGGAAGAGAAGATGAAGGAGAAGAAGAGGAGGAGGAGGACGAGAAGGAAGGAGCAGGTTTGAAAAACTACATACTCATCATTTTTAAAAGATGTTATTACTAAACAATATTCTGTAGACAAAATTTATGAATTGCACTCCGAGTTTTAATCAATGAGGCAGAAGGTTTCTGGTAGTGAAAAATACTAATGGCTTAATTTTTTTAAATATCAGCTGGTTGTGCACTCATTTCAAATTGTTGAAACATTTTACTCCGTTAAAAACAGAGTGAAATATTAATCGGTTCTGATTGAGGGATTAAATTTCCCCAGCGTTTAAATTTTTTCACATAGACATCAGATAAATATTTTAACATGTGGTTAAAATTTTATCATATGTGAAAGTACAAGTTTTGAGTTGCACCAACCAAAAGTCTGTAATATTGTGGCTCAATGCAATTTTCAGAGCTAGTTCGATTCGAATGAACATGTATAGCAGGAGCCAATTAACTTGTCATAAATCAGCTGATCCAGTAATAATTAAACAGTGATTTCGACACAATAATCAAAAGGCTTGAAAGTCTAAAGAACCTTTAAAGTCTTTAAAAGACCTTTTTAAAGAAGACCTTTCAAAGAATAACTTTTTAAAAGACCTTTTCAATAATCTGCTAGATTCAGCATTTGTAGGTTAAGTATTGTGATATTGCTCTTTGAAACAGCTGATTTCTGACAAGTTGAATTGGATCCTGCTATAATTAGAGAATGTTAATGCAATTGATTTTACTAGTTATTTAGCTAAAATAGAATATTCTGGTTACACTATTTCACTTGAATTTCTAATTTCAAATTAGATCAGTTTGTCGTCGATCCCACTATGTTGCTGTCCTCGATTTATCGCCCGGTTGAATTTAATAGACGTGCCAACAACCAGGCAATAGATAATTATTTTTGTTCTAAATCAATTTGTATTACTGTATTTCTGACTTGTCAAGTGCCTGAATTGTATTGCAGCAAAGCTGCAAACGATTTTGTGACATCAATAGCGGAGTTACCCAGGTAACACAAATAAAGAGCATAGATACCATATCAACAGTCAAAAGCTTCACTTAAGTGGGGGGTTTCTCAAGTGGTTTCTCAAGTGGGGGATTCCCTATCTTTCAAGGAAAACCGTTTTCAAAATCCCATAATTTATTATTGAGTGTAATTTACACACTGAAGCCTATTCCAGTCTATAAATGTACTGAAACAGGATTTACACACATAGTTTAGAAGTCTTGTAAAACGGGAAAATTGTGAACTCATACTTAATAGACAGATCAACTGTTGATAATAATGATAATTATTATTATTGTTGGTAATTATTATAATAAACTGTTGGTGTAACTCCTATGAAAATTTCTTGGATTAAAATGTTGTATTTCTTACGCAATATTTCTGAACGTCATCAACTGTTTATTGTAATCTTATAAATAAAAGGAGATGTCGTTGTGTTAGTGTGTGTGTTATCTTATAAATAAAAGTAGATGTCGTTGTGTTAGTGTGTGTGTTAGCAGAGAACAAGCTAGTTTTATGGATTGAGTTCCGATAGAACCCCAAATTTTCTATCAGTAACCTCATTTGACTTGGACGAAAAATGTCTATCTATCGAATAATCATGTACATTTTTTCGGGTTCTATGTCGAAGTATTATGCAAAATTAATATAGTGGGTTTTGAGTTTTATACATCTTTAAACTTCCTTCTAACAGTACACAAAGTGATTATAGTGCGATTCACGTCAAGAAGTCAGCATTGCTTATATGAGGAGCATTGATGCCAAGTTTCATTGAGAGAGAAAAAGAAAACTGCACCAAACGTGTTTGTTGGGACTGTGTGCGACAACAATGCTCAGTGCGAATAGGATAGAGACATCAGCAACTGCCTTGTGCTGAACAAGGATAGCAAACTCCCACCTAAGCAATGCTGACTTCTTGACGTGAATCGCACTATAGATATTTCACACAAATATCCTTAACCTTAACGGGATTTCTGAAACCCCGTAGCGAAGCAAGGGTTACCTGCTAGTTATTAATACATAATTAATGTTGATACACAATTTGTATTAAACAATATACAGAGTTGGTGAAAATTATGGAAACGGCTTAATATTTCTTATACGAAGGTAATTTGATGGTAGGTGGCATTGGGGATCGTACTAAAATTGGAAATACTACTTTACTGTGAGTTCAAAAATCTTGTCCGCCATTTGGGAACCGCTATATTGAATTTAAATATAGGAATTAAATATATAATATATATATATTTAAATATATATTGAATTTTTTTAAATAGGAAGGTGGTCATATTATACATGATTTCGATACAGAATTTCAAGAGAAAATCAATGGTGAAAACCGCACATCGATATGTCAAACCGTTAATGAGATATGTTGATTATTAATCAGACATATTTACATTGTCAGAGTGGGTGAAAAGTATGAGAACGGCTTGATATCTCATAATGCGAAGGTAATTTAATGGTAGGGCTGATTGAGGATCCTATTCAAATCAAAAATTCTACTTTACAGAGACTTTTTCAAATTTAGTCCGCCATCTTGGATTTGCCATTATTTTTCAAATGATGAGGTGGTGATGCGATACATGATTTCAATACGGAATTTTAAGGCAAAGTGAATGGCGAAAACCGTACCTCGATATGTCATACCGTTTTTAAGATATTAACTGATTTAGAGTAAATACTTTTGACTAATAATTGAAATATCTTGAAAAATCGTTTGAGATATCAATGTGCGGTTTTCGCCTTCATTTTCTCTTGAAATTCTGTATCGAAATCATGTATAACATGACCTCCTTACCATTTAAAAAAATGAAGTTAGATTCAATATGGCGGATCTAAGATGGCGGACCAGATTTTTGAAGTCACATTTAAGTAGTATTTTCAATTTTAGTACGATCCTTAATATCACCTACCGTCAAATTACCAATATAAGAGATATTAAGCCGTTTCCATAATTTTCACCAACTCTGTATATTCATATTCAAATAATTCAAGTGTCTGATTCCTTCAACTACGGTTATTGGATTCAGGCGTCAACTTTCAAAATCCTTCTCAATCTCTTTTTTCAATTAAGAAGTTAGAAATGAAAATAACTTCAGTGGAAAATGCATTAGCTAGCCACAACTTGAGAAATAGATGGATTGCAGTTTATGCAATACCTTTCATGATAGAACAATGGACTTTGAACAGTATTCACGAGAATATAGGATAGTGCAGAAACGTGGGTGTAGAAAGAGAGAGAGTGAGACAGGTTAAGTCACAAAGAGTGAGGTTTGACCTAGTTTGGGTGACCTCTTCTGAGACTGGAGTGCCCTAAGCGATCTAGATGTATTGCAAGCATTATTATATATTATATACATGTATGTGTGGCTTACTAATAATAATATAGGTAGTAACTTGTAAGTGTCTTGGGTTATACATTTATTTAGAAAGATTACAAGAAGAAGAAGAAGGTGGTGGTGAAGGAGGAGGAGGAGGAGGAGAAGGAGGAGGAGGAGTAGGAGGAGGAGGAGGAGGAGAAGGAGGAGGAGGAGGAGAAAAGAAAAGGAGGAGGAGAAAATCAAAACAAATTGAGGAGGAGGAGGAGGAGAAGAAGAAGAGGAAGGAAAAGAAAAAGAAGAAGAACAAGACGAGGAAGACGAAGAAGAAGAAGTGGAAGAAGAAGAAGAAGAAGAAATAGAAGTAGGAGACTGATAATGATAAATATTAGTTGTTTTTCTTATACGTAAGTATTGGTGATAATATGATAATGAGAAATAATTCAGCTTTTACCAAGAACATGAAATAATTATAGTGTACACGTACAGTATAATCAGTTTCCAAATGAATAATATATTCTGATAATTTTTCTGACGTATTATAAATTCTAAATTGTTAATAACAATTTCTTTTTTGCTTTCAGGTAAGGAGGAAAACTTTCGGTACATCATTGTTTTGGGTGAGATAAATGTTTTACTTACTTTATCGAATACAGGAAAAAATCGAATACAATTTTCAAGTGGAGACTTACTATAGTGCGATTTACGTCAAGAAGTCAGCATTGCTTAGATCGGAGTTTGCTATCCTTGTTCAGCACAAGGCAGTTGCTGATGTCTCTATCCTATTCGCACTGTGCATTGTTGTCGCACACAGTCCCTACAAACACGTTTGGTGCAGTTTTCTCTTTCTCTCTCAATGAAACTTGGCATCAATGCTCCTCATATAAACAATGCTGACTTCTTGACGTGAATCGGACTATATACAAGGTTGATTCATTGATTTCTCAGTAACGTTTAATAGTATTTTATGCAATGGTTGTATTATGAGATATTATAGAAGCACTGCAGTTGCTCATGCGTGTGTGCTTTTAGCAGCCTCCTAACCTATAAGGTAAACATTGAAATAGAATAATGGTCGTTTGAATCAAGGTTAGTTTAAATTGATAATGTAGACATTATTTTTTTTCTTGTTGGTCGTAGATAAAATGGTGTATGCAATGGTTGCATTCTAGGATTTAAACGACTCTTGAGGTACCTTAAAACAACTCGCGGCAATGCCGCTCGTATTTTATTCTCGGTATCTCACTCGTCGTTTAAAGGCTTTCATAATACAACTATTGCATAAACTTCTATTATAGTACAGAAAATACAATACAAGGAAGAAACTCTACTGAAATATCACCTAAGGAACTAAAAACAGTGAGACATTTCAATCCAGTTCTTGCCATTTACAATTCAATTAAATCCACTTAAACTGTCGTCAAAGTTCACCTCAAATCAATCAGTTTAACGCGACAAGGTCTCAAATTATATTATCAATCAATACTATTGCCGACGTATAACAATCTTCTAAGGGTATAACATTAAAACCGGTATATTAGATTCTGTATTCCAAGGATTTGTAAAACTGAACTGAAATTGTAGTGAGTTTGTGAAAAAGATTTGGTAATGAAATGATGGAATCAACTTCTAAAATATATTTTTTGTATATTTGTGGCGAAATGTGCTGTATCAACATGAAATTGTGCAGTTCGAACATTGTTGGTGAAGGATTCTTGGTGATTTATTCTTGATGAAGGATATGCAAGGACATCCTTCCCGTAAAACAAAACACTCAACCTTGTGCTAGGCGTACGCCGGTTGGTCAAGACAAGACAAGACGAGATTAGTCACGTTTAGTCACAGTACTTTACATAGTTGCTTATGAAGCAGCACACACTGATGCAATGACTAATCGGTGTGTGTTGCTTCATAAACAACTATGTGAATTACTGTGACTAAACGTGACTAATCTCGTCTTGTCTTGTCTTGACTAACCGGTGTACGCCTAGCCTAAGCGAGAGAGATATTAATAGGAAAAGACAGAAAATTTTAGGGAAAAAGAGAAGAATGAAAATGAACTGAAATAATTTTTTCACGTCTTTTCTTCGTCTTTTTTCTTTTCACATTTCCCTCTATTCCTTCTTCTTCTCCTATGTCTCCTTCTCCTTCTTCATATCATTCTTCTTCTTCTCCATCTACTTCTCCTTCATTTCCATCTTATCCTCCTTTTCCATCTACTTCTCCTTCTTCGTATCGTTCTTCTTCTTATTCTTCACGTTCTTCTCCTCTTCCTTCTCTTCTAGGAATTGTCGTTCTTCTTCAACTTCTTTCCCTTCTTCTTCTCCTCCTCTTCTTCCTCTTGTTCATCTACTTCTTCTTCTTTTTTACGATACTATGAATATGGGTGATATGACTTGTAAGACTCTTGTATACTGTATGTGTATGATAAAAGTTTATCAAATTACATACAATAAAATAACTTCGACTAACAGCAGTAAGATCAGGTATGGTGCCCATATATTAGACATGAACTGCTATAACACAGCAAACTTCGAAGATGAAGTAGAAAAGTAGAGAGAAGAAAAGGTGAAGAAATAGAAGTAGATGGAAAGAACAAGAGCAAGTAGAAGAGGAAGAAGGCGAAGAGGAGGAGGAAGAGGAAGAAGGAGAAAAAGAAGAAGAAGAGGAGGAGAATAAGAAGAAGGAGCAGAAGAAGAAGAAGAAGAAGAAGAAGGAGCCGAAGAAGAAGAAGAAGAAGAAGAAGGAGAGGATGAAGACGGAGAAGAAGGATATAAAGAAGATGATGAAGGGTAAGGAGAAGAAGAACGAGTCCAACAAGGAGAATAATGATGGAAAAGAATGAGAAGAAGTTGAAGAAGAGTGAGAAGGAAGAGGAGAAGATGAAGAAGGAGACAAATGAGAAGAAGAAGACGAAAAATAAGGAGAAGAAGAACGAGACAAAGGAGGGGAAGAATGATGGGAAAAAATGAGAAGAAGGTGTAGAAGGAGAAGATGGAAAAGAAGAAGATGGATGAGAAGAAGAAGACGAAAAATAAGGAGAAGAGGAACGAGACAGAGGAGAGGAAGAATGATGGGAAAAAATGAGAAGAAGAAGAAGAATGAGAAGATGGAAAAGAAGAATAAGAAGAAGATGGAAAACAAGAAGAAGAAGAAGAAGAAGAAGAAGAAGAAGAATTAGTTGAAGAAGAAGAAGAAAAAGAAGAAGGAGAAGAAGTTGAAGAAGAACGACAATTCCTAATGTAGATATAATCACAGTATAAGTGTAATTTAATCATTTCCTGAATTCCTCCTTCAGCCTTCTATGGAATTGATACGGCGCTGCTTTGCTTTGATCTAAAAATCAGTCAAGTTACGGTTTCCGCGCTAACGTAAAACGCAAATTGATCTGAAACTGAGTTCTTAGTTTATCACCCGCGCTAGGCTACGAGGTGGACAAAGTGTTTCAATAAGTGAGGTTTATTTCTAAATGAGTATACAGGGTGTTTCAGAACTCCCTACCAATATTCCAGGTCATTGTTCCCGGGTAAGAAACATCTAAATATCATATTTAAATTGTAAGGAAGACCTTAGTTACTCACACAGCTGCCATTTTGTTTTTTTCGCTTATTATTCATTTCTAAATAATGGTTGAAGATACGAAATTGAAACTTTGCACAATCATTTATGACAACTGCGCAACTCACTTTCTATCACACTCCCTTTCTCTCCCCCCCCCCCCCCTCAAATGCCCCCCCTTCATGTCACCCCTCCGTGCCCCCACTTGATGTCCCCCCCCAAATCCACCCCTTCATGTCACCTCCCCTTCCCCCCAAATGTTTCCCCTTCATGTCATCCCCCCGCCAAAAATATCAACCCCCCCCCAAATGCCCCCTCCTTCATGTCAACCCCCCTCTTCCCCCAAATGTCCCCCCCTTCATGTCACCTTCATGTTACCTTGGACATTGAACCCGAAAAAGGGAATAAGTTTAGGCCTATTTGATAGATGTAAATTAAAAGAGGTTACTGACTGAAAATTTGTGATACATTTTTGATGGATTGTAGTATCTCTATGTTTTTATCATCCTTGATCATACTTTTAACACATGTTCTTATTCAAATTATAGCAGGATCCTCTTAACTTGTCAGAAAACATATGTTTCGACGAGCAATATCACAATACTTGACCTACAAAAGCTGAATCTCCCAGATTATTGAAAAGGTCTTTTAAAAAGTTATTCTTCTAAAGGTCTTCTTCAAAAAGGTTTTTTTAAGACTTTTTATTATTGTGTCGAAATCACTGTTTAATTATTGCCGAAACAGCTGATTTCTGACAAGTTAAAAGGATCCTGCTATACACCCTACACTTCACTGGCACCTTTCCCATTTCTTAATGGTATAAAGAACAACTGTTTGTTATAATTGAAAGTAATTCACAGCTGAAAACCTGGCGTTAAGTTCAAAAGTTACTACTCCATAAGGATACATTGATAGTTTCAAAGTCCTGTAAAATGATCTCTTCAAGGGATTTTCTTATATCTTAATACATATTATGTTAACTAGTGCTGTAACAATTCAAACTAATCCAAAAACATCTAAATCGGTTCAGCCGTTCTCGAGTTATAAGTGAGCGTACAGACACAACTCTCTTTGATTAATATCAAAGAGACTACAGTATCTTGATATAGAATTTAAGCTGACATAAAATGTTGTATTCTACATGAATGAAGTAGATAATTGACCGAGCGAAGAGAAGACTGAGCGAAGCGAAGACTGAACGAAGTGAAGTCTTGTTTCAAGTCGATTGGCTTTCGTCTGTGTGTTTGTAATGCATTTATTTTGCCAAACGCATTGCCGATGATTTCAAATAAGATTTGGCAGGAATGTTCATTTTGAAACTGCGCGACGATGTATATGTAAGGTTTTTTTTAAATTTTGCATTTTAAGGACGAAATAGAAGGGAAAGAGAATGGATACAGTAGATATGGAACACGTGATAGGATTTATTTTGAATTGAATATAAACATCGTCATATTATGGAATAATCATCAGCTGGGTCAGAATAAGATTTTTTCGCTCTAGTCAGGGCCCCGGGCGCCGCGAAAGCGGCGGCTTCTGGGACGTCGCGTATGTTTAAAAAATAAATAACTAAAAAATAAAATGAATAAAGACATCTGTTTTTATGTATTTGAGAAAAGTTCTTCATCACTTTAGTACCGGTAGTTTATTCGGAACTTTTGGGAGGCGCTAGACTAACATGGCTTCTTCGCGAGGTCTACTGTTCATAGAACTACTAGTCTAATCTAATCTCTCTCTCTCGCACCTTTCCTTGTTTTTGTGTCATTCTCTACCAGCTGTCTTTTCACCCCCAAAGTTCGGTGTATTGGGCACGAGACCCAACTGTCGAAGCTGCACGGAAGCAGCTGCTCTGGTCTGAACTTATGTGGACAGCTGTTGAAGGTTTTTGTGTTTCTTGTGCTGTGAAGAAGAAGAAGAAGAAGAAGAGGAAGGAGGAGAAGAAGAAGAAGAAGGAGGAGAAGAAGAAGAAAACGAAGAAGAAAAAGACATGAAGAAGAAGAAAAAGAAGAAGAGGAAGTATGAGAAGAAGCATGAAAAGAAGATGAAGAAAAGCATGAGGAGAAGAAGTAGAAGAAGCATGGAAAGAACACGAGGACAAGCATGAGAAGAAAAATAACCAGTATAATATAATATCGAATGATAAACCTTATCACTAGAGACCGGATGTTAAGCAAAATGTCTAAAATTGTTTTTTTTGTGTTGTTGCCTACTGCCTATTTCAATGTCTCTCTCTCTTTTGGTATTCAACCCTGAGGTTGGTTTGCAGCAGTGCGCCATTCTTCTCTTCTTTCTGCTTCCTCTTCATTTCGTGGTAGGTACTGCAGCCAACGTCATTCATAATGACGGAAGAAGATTAATTAAATAACCATAAATAAATAATATAAATTGCCATTTTATCTTTTAAAAAGTATACAGGATGTTTCTAAAATAGACCGACAAACATCGTGAGCGGTTTTCTGACATTGAATTAAGAAAGAAGTTTCAGTAGATAGGGGTCCTAAAATGCTTTGTTTCCCCCCTAGTTGCCATTTTGTTTTTCACTCTATTTTTCTCCAGAATGGTTTGACTAATTTTGTTGAAATTGGGTTGGTCAAGGCCAAGATGAAGGTCTGCTGTAAAAGAAATGAAGCAACCTTATTTGACGAAATTTTTCAAAATGGCGGGCATTTGAAATTTTAAATTGAAATAACTCGGAGTTTTGTTGTTTGCCCGCCATTTTGAAATATTTTGTCAGATAAGGATGCTTCATTTTTTTACAGCTTGGCCTTGACCATGTCAAACTTCAACAAAATTAGTCAAACCAGAATGGATAAAAAAAAAAAAAATAGAATAGGAGGATGAGGAGGAAAAGGTGGTGGCGGAGGAGGAGGAAAAATAGGATTAGAAGGAGGAGGACAACGAGAAGGAGGAGGAGGAGCAGGAGGAGGAGGACAAGAAGAAGAACAACAATAACAACACTGATACAAATAGTTGTACCTCATGTTTGATTGGACGAAATAATTATGTCCCAAAAAATAGTGACGCCAATACTACCAACAAGTATCTGTATTCAAGTCAAAACACAACAGAAAATGCTGATTTCTCCTTCATTTACCTGTAATCCGCCATTTTGTGTTTTAAATATTTTTCATCATCTCGTTAAAAAAACAAGATTTTCTCATGAAATTTGGTAGGGGTATAATCTTAAAGGCGTGGTTTACACAGAAGTGGTAATCTTCAAATAGCCATATCTCGGTTTTTATCATCCGATTCTTTCAACTTATATACCATTGTATTCAGCATAAAATTCTCTATATTCTTGTAATTGGAAGCTTTATCGTAAAAAGGAATATTTCTCCAGTAAAATCGAATTGAAAATTTTAGTCGGTCGCCATTTTGGAAAAAACAGATATTGAAATTTATTGATGTATGTATTTTGTAAACCACAGCTTTAATTATACCCCTACCAAATTTCATGAAAAAATTTTGTTTTTTTAACGAGATATGATGAAAAATATTGAAAACACAAAATGGCGGATTACAGGTAAACTAAGGAGAAATCAGCATTTTGCCAACGACATTTTCTGTTTGTTTTGACTTGTAGAATACTGTGGTAATACTGGAGTCACTATTTTTTGGGACACCCTGTATAAGCACCAAAGGTAGGGCTATCTAGAAAGGTACCAGAGTCGAGATGAAATAGAAAAAGGAGGAGGAGGAGGAGTAGGAGTGAGAGGAGACAAAGAGGAGGTCACCCAATGACCTGGCTAAGTGGGTTACTGAGTCTAGAGTCGGTTTACACCACATCTGCTCTGATCCAGTCTCTTGCAAGATATTATTTGCTCCATCAGTTTCAGAGTAATATCGAAGAGCAGATCGTGTGGCTAGAACGTGTATATTGGTTACTTTGTATCGCCTTTCCTTTTTCTCTTCATCTTCGTTAGCTTCTTCTTCTTGTTCTTCTTCTTCTTCTTCCCCTTCTTCTTCTTCTTCTTCTTCTTCTTCTTCTTCTTCTTCTTCTTCTTCTTCTTCCTTCTTCTTCTTCTTCTTCTTCTTCTTCTTCTTCTTCTTCTTCTTCTTTCTTCTTCTTCTTCTTTCTTCTTCTTCTCTTCTTCTTCTTCTTCTTCTTCTTCTTCTTCTTCTTCTTCTTCTTCTTCTTCTTCTTTTTCTTCTTCTTCTTCTTCTTCTTCTCCCTCCTCTTCTTCTTCTTCTTTTTCTTCTTCTTCTTCTTTTTCTTCTTCCTTTTCTTCTTCTTCTCTTCTTCTTCATTCTTCTTCTCCTCCTCTTCATACTCCTTCTTCTTCTTTTTTCTTCTTCTTCTTTTTTTTCTTTCTTCTTCTCCTCCTCCTTCTTCCTCCTCCTTCTTCTCCTTCTTCTCTTCTTCCCTCTTCTTTCTCTTTCTTCTTCTCTACTTTATTTCTCTCTACCTTCCGCCACCTACTATTAATTTCTCATATTCTTCTTCTTCTTCTTCTCTTCATTCGCTGTCCTCCTCATACCTTCTACTTCTTCTCCCTTTTCATCCCTTCTTCCACCTACTACTATTTATTCTTATTTTCTCATTTTCTTGTTCTTCTTCTTCTTTCTTTCTTGATCCTTCTTCTTCTCCATCTTCTTACTCTTTCTTCTCTTCTTTCTTCTTCCGCCTTCTTCTCCTCCTCCTTTCCTCCTTCTCCTCCATTCTTCCTCCTCCTCCTTCTTTCTGTTCTTACTTTCCTTGTTCTTCTCCTACACTTCTTTTTCTTCTCTTATTTTTTTTCTCTTCTTCTTTTTCCTATTTCCTTCTTCTTCTTCTTCTTCTTCTTCTTCTTCTTCTTCTTCTTCTTCTTCTCCTTCTTATTTTCTTCTCCTGCCCCTTCTTCTCCTTCTTCACATATCTTTGTTCCTTATCCGTCATCTTCTTTCACTTGAATTTTGCCATTCCCAACAGAAAAAGACGAAGTTCAAGAAGAAGCCAAACCTCAGTGTTTCATCAACACTTGAGTGGTGAAAGGAGACTTTTGAATGCATCTAAGATCTTCCCTTTCTCTCTCACACCCTCTCGTTCTCGCTCTCTCTTTTTCTCTGACACTAGAGGTGTCTGTGTCTGCAGGTTAGAAAGTTGTTTTCGTAGTGGTTATGTTATGGGTCTGTGTGTTAGCAATGCAAAGGACGGAGTTGTAATAATAAGTACAAGAATCTATCGAAAGCTTTCGATAGATATAGAAACGCCAATAATATTGCTGTATTCGCTGTGAGCATCTACGGTGTTGCGCTCTGGCGGATAATCGTATGAATCTTTCCTGGTAGATTAACATGGGAAAGGACAGGATTATCTACGTAAAAATTAGTTTATAATTGAAATAGAATTCCCTGTCGCTATTTTTCCTACTTATCGATTGTGGAATTATATTTAAAATGATAAAATGAACATATCACATGTTCTTAATCATTATTATAATCTTCAATTCAAGTTTTAAAATCAACTTTGAAGGTTATGTTTCAAGCAGACTGAGCAGACGAAGTAGTTTATCCACAGCTGAGTTGTCAATATTCCCATTAGTCAATATTCCGAAATGGATTATAGGCGCGAGATTTCAAATCAATCATATGCTTTTGAACTGGATTTTTCACTCGATTAATTCAAAACTGAGATCCGATTTCTTTGTTGAATCAATTTACGTTTGGAAATATGGAAGGAATAGAAGACGCAATTACTATTGTGAACGGTATTTATACAATTAGGAATACGACAAGTCTTTAAATGCATTGTAAATGCTTATTCCCTATCCTTTCTCATGTTAAACTACCTGGTTTCGTTCACTAAAATTCCGCGTGAGCGCAGGTGTCAATTTTATTATCCCCACCACCTACGTGCACACAGCGAATAGGACTCAATCGATCAAAATTCCATGAAATAAGTAATGTTTATGTTGCTGATAATGTTGATGTAGAAGATGGTGATGATGCCCAACAACAAAAAAGAGTGGTAGAACAGAAAGAAGAAGTTAAAGGAGGAGGAGAAGAACAAAAAGAAGGAGAAGAATAAGTAGAAAATAGCAGAGAAAATTGGGGGAAAGAATGAAAGGAGGGAGAATAAGAGAAAGAAGAAGGGAAGATGTTGAAATAATAAGAATTAGAAGAAGGAGAGGAGGAGGAGGAATAAGGAAAAGAAGGGAAAGAGAAAAAGGAATAAGAATTAGAAGAAGGAAAGGAGGAGGAGGAATAAGGAAAAGAAGGGAAAGAGAAAAAGGAATAAGAATTAGAAAAAGGAAAGGAGGAGGAGGAATAAGGGAAAGAAAAAAGGATTAAGAAATGGTAGAAGGAAAGGATTAGAAAGAATAGGAAGACGATGGAGGACAGGAGGAGGAATGATAAGAAGAAGAAGAAAAGGAGAAAAATAAATAAGAAATAGATGAAGGAAAGGAGGAGGAATAAGAAAAGAAGAAGGAGAAGAAAAAAGCGGAAAAAAGAAGAAAAATCTGAATCAGATTGCTTATAGCAGACTGTAAAAGTTGAAAAAGTTGTAAAAAGAAGGAAAAATGAAGACAATAGTAAGAGGAGTAAAAGAAGAAGAAGAAGGTAAAATAGATGGAAAAAGAAGGCGTAGTAGAAGAAGGAGAAGCAAAACTGATGAAAGAAGAAGAAGGAGACTACGACGATGATGTAGGAGCAGGAGTAGGAGAAGAAAACAGAAGAAGAAGACAGTTTTGAAATTAAAGTGAAAACAGGAGGAAGAGTAAAGACAGTAGTAGGAGGAATGGGAGAAGATGAAAAGAGGAGTAAGAAGAATAAGAAGTAGAAGAAGAAAAAGAAGAAGGGAGACTAAGAAGGAGAAGAAGAAGAAAAGAGGATAAGCAGAAGTAAGAAGAAGAAGAAGAAGAAGAAGAAGGAGGAGGAATAAGAAGTAGAAGAACAAGAACAACAAGAAGGAGGAATAAGAAGTAGAAGAACATGAAGAAGAAGAAGAAGTAGAAGAAGAAGAATGTGAAGTAATAAAAGAAGAATAACCAGTAGAAAACGAAGACGTTGGTCGAATGATAAACCTTATCACCAATTACTACCAACTTGTTCAGTGTATCGATTGGAGAAATTTTCTCTTATCAATGATGTTGTGTTGTTTGCTGACCTAATCTAATGAAAGCAAGAGTGCTGTTATTCAAGTAGAAAATAGTGGAGAAGAAGAAGAGGAAGAAGAAGAAGAAGAAGAAGAAGAAGAAGAAGAAGAAGAAGAAGAAGAAGAAGAAGAGAAGAAGAAGAAGAAGAAGAAGAAGAAGAAGAAGAAGAAGAAGAAGAAGAAGAAGAAGGAGAAGATAGAGAAGAGGGAGGTGATGGAGGAGGTGAAGAAGAAGGAGAAGAACAAGATGAAGTAGAAGAAGCCAGAGAATAAGTAGGTAATGGAAGAGGTGAAGGGGGAGGATGAGAAGAAGAGGGAGAAAGAGCAGGAGAAGAAGAAGAACAAAAAAAGGGAATTGAATAAGGAGGAAATGGAGGAGAAGAAGAAGAAGTTGAAATAAGACAGGGAGAAGGAGTAGAAGACGAAGAATCAGAATAGGTAGAAGAAGAAATAGTTGAAGGAGAAGAAGAAGAAGAAACGAATAATAAGAAGAAGCAAAAAGGACATGAAGACTAATAAGAAGGAGTAGGAGAAAGATGACTACGAAGAAGAAGAGGAAGAAGTAGAATAATAAGAAGAGGACGACGAAGAAGATGGAGAAGTAGACGTTGAAGAAGAAGAACCAGATGAAAAGATAAGAAAAAACAAAATGGTCATGATGAAGAATAAGGAAGAGGAAGAAGAAGAAGGAGAAGAAGAAGAAGGAGAAGAAGAAAAAGAGAAGAAGAAAAGAAGAAGAGCATAAAGGAGAGGAAAGAGAAGAAGGAGAAGGAGGGGAAGAAGAAGAAGAAGAAGAAGAAGGTGAAGAAGAAGAAGCTGACGAGATGAAGAGAAAAAGGAAAGGTAAGAAGAATAAGGAAGAGGAGAAGAAGAAGCCGAAGAAGAAAAAGAAGCCAAAGAAAAAGACGAAGAAGAAGAGGAAGACGACGCAGAAGAAGTAGAAGACGGTGGAGAAGAAGAAGAAGAAAAGTAGATTTGGGTGTGGTGACACTCCCATTTGCGACCTTGGTCCTGTATTCTTTTTCCTTTCAAGCAACTTACAAGTGAAAGTGATAAAGGAATATTAGCATATCTGCTGTTAACAGTTAACTGTTTAAAGTTAACTAGTAGTTCTGTGAATAGTAGACCTCGCGAAAAAGCCATGCTAGTCTAGCGCATCCCAAAAGGTCTTGTCAACTGTGTCGAGAGAGATGTTGTCAGGTGCCCCCAAAATACGTTAGTACATCTAATTAATTTTTTTATATTTTTTTTATATTTTTTAATTTTTACATTTTTATTTATTTTTTATATTCTATATTTTTCCAACTTTTTAGTTTTTTAAATTTTGATTTCATTTTTTTTTTATTTTTTTTTCTATTTTTCAGTTATTTACTTTTTAAACATACGCGATGTCCCTGACTGGGACGCTTTCGCGGCGTCCCTCCTAAATAAATAAACAAATAATCTAATGAAAAAATATGAATAAATGAACAAAAACAGTGGAATAAAAAGTATAGCACGATCCTTTTAACTTGTCAGAAATCAGCTGTTTCGGTAATAATTAAATAGTGATTGTGACACAATAATCAAAAGGCTTAAAGAAGACCTTCCAAAGAATAACTTTTTTAAAGAGCTTTCAATAATCTGCGAGATTCAGCATTTGTAGGTTAAGTATTGTACTGGTGGCCGAGTAAAACATATGTTTTCCGACAAGTTAAAAGGATCCTGCTATATTACATTCTACAAATGAACCTAAATTTTGTAACATCAGTCCAAACTTGTCCTCCATTCATAAAATCATCCAAGGTTAAATATGAAATAGCTCGTGACCTACAGACGATACTTTGTTGAATGTCTATAAAATTGAATTTATCCATCAAAATAACCCATGAATAAAAAGTGGTTTGGTCATAAAGCCCACTCAAAAAGTAAGGAAATCCACTTCAAATTACAAATTTACATAGAAATTGCTCAATTTTCGAAAAGAACCTAGAAGGTTGAAGTTTTATTGTGAAATAAATTGGTGATCAAACTCGATTTTGAGGTGCATATTCCAAAAAAGGGATTTTAAAAATAGATGGATGCGTAGGAGTTATGAGTGGAAGTTCATATATGGTAATAGGAAGGTATACAGGGTGTTTCCAAAATAGATCGACAAACTTTGTGAGCGGTTTTCTGACATTGAAATCAAGAAAAAGGTTCCGGTAAAATTGGTCCTAGAATCCTTTGTTCCCCCCCCCCTAGTCGCCATTTTGTTTTATCACTTTTTCCCCCAAAATGGTTTGACTATAATTTTGTTGAAATTTGGCATGGTCAAGGCAAAAATGAAGGTCTGCTGTAAAAAATGAACCAACCTTATCTGACGAAATATTTCAAAATGGCGGGCATTAGAAATTTTCATTGAAATAACTTGAAAACTTGTTGTTGCTCGCCATTTTGATTAAGTCGTCAGATAAGGTTGCTCCATTTTTTTACAGCAGACCTTCATCTTGGCCTTGACCATGCCAAATTTCAACAAAATTAGTCAAACCATTCTGGAGAAAAAAAATAAAAAGTGATAGAACAAAATGGAGAGTAGTGGGGAAACAAAGCATTTTAGGACGCATGTTTACTGGAACTTTTTCGTCTCTCTGTTGAGATGTGCAAACCTGATTAGATAAAGTGAAACTGATAAGAACCTCACATTTGAAAAGACAAAAAGGAAAATTTCTGAAAAAAGGAAAACAACTTGTTAATTTTTCATCTAAAACTGAAGTAAAATTTTAAATTTACTAAAAGTAAATTTTTTCAACTAAAGTGAAATTCTACCTCAAACTAAAATTTGTTGAACGGGTAGGGTATTTCTCTCTCTCTCTCTCTCTCACTGTGAAGTGTCTCTCTCTCTCAAGGTCAAGTGTTGATGACAAGGTCAAGTGTTGATGAAAAGGATTTCTTTGAATCTCCTTTTCCAAGAATGGACATTCATATGTCCAAACTTCGCCTTTTCATCTAGATAACTCACGATTATTAAATCATCAGTATATTTTTGCTTCATATCTACTCATGGCATGATTATATTTATAAGCTAATGTAAATTTGACGAATAATCAATATTGTATATTTGTTATTATAATCTAGAATTTAAGCCGTCATATTTGTTATCTACATGAATAAAGCAATATATCTAAAATCTAAATCTAAATCTCTCTCCCTCTGTCCAAAACTTATGTCCAAACTTCGCCTCTTCATCTAGATTACACACAATTATTATATCATCAGTATATTTTTGCTTTACATCTTCTTATTGCATAATTCATGAGCCAATGCACATTTGACGAATAATTAGTTTTATATTTATTATTATAATCAAGAATTAAAGCTGTAATATTTGTTATGTACATGAATAAAGTAATAAATCTAAATCTCTTTGTTTAGATTTACAAGACTGCCCAGATAGGTGAACCTCACGTTTGAACAGACAAAAAGGAAAATTTTGATGAACTGGGAATTTTTTATCTAAAAGGTAAAATTCGGTGTCCGAGTAGGGAAATGTTTTCTCCCTTTATTTGATTAGGTGTGCAAGCCTGCGTAGATAGGAGAACTTCACAGCAGTTGGTAAAACCAGTTCTTTGATGAAATGCCGCAGGGGCAAAATGTTAAATTTTATTGCTAGTTTTAGTGGTGTCTTCTTGTTGTTGTTGTTGTTGTTGTTCTTCTTCTTCTTCTTCTTCTTCTTCTTCTTCTTCTTCTTCTTCCTCTACTCTTTCTTTTTCTTTTTCTCCTTATTCGTCTTCTTCTTCCACTTTTGGTAGGATCCGCCGAAACAAACATTATCAAATTTATTACTAGTCTCAGCAGAAAAGGTCCTTACCATTCATTGATGGTCTGTAGATTCAGAGGGGTTTGTTTTTTATTTCTTCTCCTTATTCTCCTCCTCCTCCTCCTCCTCCTCCTCCTCCTCCTCCTCCTCGTCCTCCTCCTCCTCCTCCTCATGCTCCTCCTCCTCCTCCTCCACCCCTTCCTTCGTCTTCAATCGCAATTTTTGCATTGTTTTATTGATCAAAATATTTAAAAAGATAATGACCATAATAAATAATTTCAAATTATTAATAATGAATTGTTTTTATTTTGATATTACATAATTCACTGTATGAATAACAAGCTGTCCCGGCGAACTTCGTATCGCACTTTTCCCCCAAAGTCTCTCTTCACCCCACAAATGTCCCCTTTCATGCCAAAAATGTCATCCCCAAATGCCCCTATTCATTCCCCCAAATGTCACCCCAACATATCCCTCTTCATGTCAACCCCTCTTCCCACCAATTATTTTTTTTAATTTCTTCTATTTTGTATTTTTTCATTAAAATTTATTTATTTCTTATTATTTTTTCATTTTTTCCGTTTATTCTTCAGTTTTATTATTTGAAACGATAGAACACGTATTATACGAACGATAACCCATTCTTAATTGATGATTCTAGCGTAAAAAATAATTAGAGCAGAAAACCTAGTGCAAAAAAAATGATTCGGAGCGGGGAACGAATCCCCAACATCGAAGACGTAGGCCGAAGCTCTATCAACTGAGCCACTGCAGCTTGAAATATCACTGCTATTTTTTCTGGTCTTGAATCACGATCATCTTTCCGTTCTTCGGTAGCCGGCAATTTCAAAACGTATGTCTGTGAAATGTTTGATAGGTTAGGTCATTAATGTACTAATTATTTATTAATTATAAAGGGATTTTCTTATATTTTAATACATATTATGTTAACCAGTGCTGTAACAATTCAAACTAATCCAAAATCATCTAAATCGGTTCAGCCGTTCTCCAGTTATAAGCGAGCGTACAGACACCAACTCTCTTTTATTAATATAGATTAAGACTAGAAGTCGCATGCAAAAAAAATAGCCACTAACGGGATTTGAACTCAGGACCATCTGTTTATCACCCGCGAGTTTTCCCACCAGGCTACGGGACCTTTAGGAAGGCGCAAAGACAGTACCAAAAGCTCAACTAGCTGTGACCTAAGTAAAAAACCTGAGATTACAGTTCTGTAGGCTACCTATTTTTTGCTTGTAACGTTTTTTAAATTCAACCCTCAATATTCAAAATCAATAGGCTTCTTACTTCATCTAAGAAGATATTATATTTCAAATCTCAAAAGTGTACGATTTTCCGTTCGTTAGTTATCGTGCGGACAGACGGACACCAGTACGAACGCTATAGGGTCCTTGATAAATTAATACAGACAAAGATAACTATGAGAAACATTGAGAATGAGTTTAAAATCAGTGAAAGCCATGGTAATGTTATTGAGCAATAGTGTTGAGTTGTGAACTATTGGTTATGTAATAATGACTGCAATGAGTATTGGTTTGAAAATATATCGATGTTTTCATACATCAAAAATATATCGATATATCTCACATAAATACTGTGAGTTCTGTAAATAACATTATATTGATGCTTTATATATAATATCGGTATGACCGTATGATGAAGTTATTAATATCGGAAATCACTCTCAAATAATATCGAAGCTCTTCAAGTAGGTACTGAATACATCAAATATATTACATCAATGCGTTATATATATCGATATATATCGAAGCTTTTATAATGTGACATCACTCTTCGTTTCACAATGCCACTATAATGGATTTTCTGTCAGATGTTCTGTACAAATGTGTACTATAAATATTCTCACTAATGCTAAAAGTATACTTGTAATATTTACTTATGTATGTACAATAGTATGTACTATGTTACTAATGGATATGATATGATGGTATAAGTTGGGTACTATATATGCTGGTAGTTGGCCTACAGTGTACAGTATTGTAGAGTAGTGTACCCCTATGCAATGATTATTCACGTTCCTCTAGTCTAGTACTTCCTCTTATTTTTCTTTTTTCTTCTTCTTCTTCTTCTTCTTCATCTTCTTTCTTCTTCTTCTTTCTTCTTCTTCTTCATCATCTTCTTCTTATTTTCTTCTTCTTCTTCTTCTTCTTCTTCTTACTTCTTCTTCTTCTTCTTCTTCTTCTTCTTCTTCTTCTTCTTCTTCTTCTTCTTCTTCTTCTTCTTGTTTTTCTTCTTCTCCGTCTTCTTTTTCTCCTCCTCCTCCTCCTCTTCACCCCACCTCACCCTTCTACTTCTCCTCCTCCTTCTCCTTTTCTCTCCTCCTTCTCCTTTTCCTCTTCGTTCTTCTTCTTCTTCTTCTTCTTCTTCTTCTCGCAAATTGTCTTTTTTTCTTCTTCTCCTTCTTTTATTTCTCCTCGTCCTCCTCCTCCCCTTCACCACCACCTCACCCTTCTACTTCTCCTCCTCCTTTTCTCCACCAACTCCTCCTCCTTCTCTTCCTCTTCCATCTTCTTTCCCTTCTCTTCCTTCTTCTCCTTACTATAATCACTATGGTGTAAATCCATAAAATAACACAAGCAACAACATCAAGAAGATGAATGGAGGAGGAGAAAGAAGATGGAGAAGAAGAAGATAAAGAAGGCAAGACAGAAAAAGTTGAAAACAGGAGAAGGAGAAGACAGAAAAATAGGAGAAAGGAGAAGAAGAGGGAGGAGAAGAAGAAAAAAAGGAATAAGAGGAAGAAGAAGGAAAAGAAGAATAAGTGGGAGAAGAAGAAAAAGAGGAGGAGAAGAAGAAGTAGAAGAAGAAGAAGAAGAAGAAGAAGAAGAAGAAGAAGAGAGAGAAGAAAAATAAGAATAAAAGAGTTAAGAAGAAGGAAAAGAAAGAAGGAAGAACTTATATCAAGAGGAATACAGAAGAAGAGAGAAGGAAGATGAAAATGAAAAGGAAGAAAATACTTTTAAAAGTCAATAATAATAATAAAGATTAGGAAGAAGAACAAGCAGTAGATGAAGAAGAAGAAGAAGAAGAAGAAGAAGAAGAAGAAGAAGAAGAAGAAGAAGAAGAAGAAGAGGAGGAGGAGGATGAGTTGGAGGAGGAGAAGAAGAAGAATATAAATAAGAAGCAGAAGAGTTAGTCCAAGTTCAAGAAGCAGAAGACTAAGATCAAGAAGAAGGAGATAGATGAGAAGAAAAGAAAAAAAGAAAAGAAGAGGAAGAAGACAAAAGAGAAGAAAAGGAGAAAAAAAATAAGCAGAAGACACAAAGAGAGCATAACCGAAGTTGTGTAGGATCTGTTCAAACCAAACGTCCTTGCCTTGCAAGGCCGTTTCTGTCTATATTTAGACACACACTGCCATCTTTATACCTATACATTTCACACTCACATCTATATTTACCTGATTACATACTCAACGCAGGTCCACTGGTCATACATCATATATGCTCACACATGTCATACATTATGTACAAATATCACGGCGTAACATACGCGTATTGCATTTTTATTACAATTTGATTGATTGATAATTTATTGCGTCGTCTGTCTTTGTATCATTGTCGAAATGAAAGTATAGCAGGATCCTTTCAACTTGTCCGAAATCAGCTGTTTCGGTAATAATTGAACAGTGATTTCGACACAATAATCAAAAGGCTTAGAAGTCTTAAAGACCTTTAAAGTCTTTAAAAGACCTTTTTGAAGAAGACCATTCAAAGAATAACTTTTTAAAAGACCTTTTCAATGATCTGCGAGATTCAGCATTTGTAGGTTAAGTATTGTACTGGTGGCCGAGTAAAACATATGTTTTCTGACAAGTTAAAAGGATCCTGCTATATGGTTCCTAAGAAATACCCATGACGTCAATTTACGATGGTTAAATTGGGCGTTTTACTATAAATTTATTGGAGTAAATTCAAAGAAACTTATTCGATTTAGAGAAACAAGAGAAACAAGAAGAAGAACAAAGAAGAAAGGAAGATGAAGAAAAAGGAGAAGAAAAAAGAGAGAAACAAGCTGAGGAAGAAGGAGAAGAAGAAGAATAAGAAAAAGACGAAGAAGTGGAAGGAGAAGATAAAAAAGGAGAGGGAAAATAGAGGAACAAGCAGAGGAAGGGGTGGAAGGAGAAGAAAAGAAGAAGACTATGTAGAAGAAGAAGAAAAGGGAGAGGAAAAATAGATGAACAAGAAGAGGAAGAGGAGGAAGGAGAAGAAGACGAAGAGGAAGGAGAAGAAGAAAGAGGGGAAGAAAAAGGAGAGGGTAAAAATAAGAGGAACAAGCAGATGAAGAAGGAGAAGAAAAAGAATAAGTAAAAGAGGAAGAATAAGAAGAAGTAGAAGCGAAGAAGTAGAAAAAAGGAGAAAAGAAGAAGAGGAACAAGCAGAGGAAGAAGAGGAAGGAGAAGAGGAAGAAGAAGGAGAAGAGAAAGAGAAGGAGAGGAGAAGAAGAGAAGAAAGGAGGAAGAAGAAGGAGAAGAAGAAAAGAGAATAAGAAGATGAAGAAGGAGAAGAAGAAGAATAAGTAAAAGAGGAAGAATAAGAAGAAGTAGAAAAAAAGAGAAAAAGTAGAGGAAGGAGAAGAGGAAGAAGGAGGAGATAGAGAAGAAGAAGAAGATGGCGCAGTACACACCGATGCAATGACTAATCGGTGTGTGTTCCTTCATAAGCAACTATGTGAAGTACTGTGACTAAACGTGACTAATCTCGTCTTGTCTTGTCTTGACTAACCGGTGTACGCCTAGCCTAACGTACATTTTTATTGATAGTCACTCAATTTCTAACACTGCTTTAACTATATTCTTTGTCCATCATTTTGTTCATTATTTTTATGGAAGAAGAAACAAAAACCATATTCTTTTTTAGTATTAAATCCCCTTTAATATGATACCAAACAACAATTTTAAAGATTTTTTTTTCAAAATTTTCAGATTTTTCCAATATGGTGGCCAAAAAAACGCATTTTGCATAGTCAGATTTTTCTAGACTTTCAGTATGTTAAACAGACACCATGATGGGTGACCGACACAAAAAAAGACACAAAAAAATTGTGCAATGAGGCGAGGTGGAACCTACCCGTGAGGGTCTCCCCACCAATAAAAGCCATACGATAAAAAAAAAACAGACACCATCAAGGAACTAAAAAAAATCAAACTCCGTTTTTGTGGGAATTAGTTCCATCTACCAGCCTTCTTTCCATATATCTCCTCTACTATTTGGCAGTTATAAGCTGACGACGAAATATTCATTCCTATAACAGTATGCGGTACCAAAAAAATTATTATTTATCATAAAATAATATATTAAACTACTCGACAATAACATAACCATAAATGACAATTTAAAATTCAATATATTATTACACAACCTGATATGAAAATTACAATGGAATAATAATAATCGGAACTGCAGCCTTGAACTATTCAGTTACTATCTAGCCCATTACGTTCTTTCAAGAATTTATGGTATCTGGGTCAACTCAAATGACTTTGAAGATATGCATAAAATAATGAAAAACTCGATTATTTTAATGATAATAAATTGAACAGAAGGAGGCTTGTCTCATTTGTTAGGAATTTTAATGAAGATAGATAACGTTGGTAGGCTTATTGTTTAGAGCTCCAATTTCTGAAGAAATTCAATAACTTATTGATAAAGTTTTATTGAATTTGTCAATGAAGAATTATTATTTTATTGAATTTGTTTATACAATAGTCAATAATTGACTATAATAATAATTATTATTATAATTATAACAATAATAGACATTGGTTAATTATTAACTAATGCGGAAATAAATACCTTGAAGCGCCAATCTGTTACAGACATACGATAAAAAATAGTCTGCTACATGTATAGTAACAATGCGTGTACTCGGTTAAAAATAACTGCTACTCCATTAATCGCCGGTTATGTAACCGGAGTTCTTTGTCATCGGTTAAGTTACGAAAATCAAGTGACCTCCATAAATATGTGACAGTGGACAATGGACATCTTTTTTTTAATGATTTTTCTATCGTGACAAGAACAAGAACAAGATGTAGAAGATTCAGAGGAACTAGGAGGAGGAGGAGAAGAGGAATGACGAAAAAAAGTGATAGAAGAAGAAGAAGAAGAAGCAAAGAAAGAAATAGCAGAAGAGGAAGAAGGAGTAGAAGAAAAAGAGGAAGATGAAGAAGAAGAATAAAGAGGAGAAAAAGAAGAAGAAGAAGAGAGGAGGAAGAAGAAGGAGAAGAAGAAAGAGGAGGATGGTGATGAAGAAGAAGTGGAAGAAGAATGAAAAGAGGAAAAAAAGAAGAAGAATAAGAAAGAGGAAGAAGGAGAAAAAGAAGGAAGAAAAAGAAGAAGATGAAGAAGAAATAGGAGGATGATGATGAAGAAGAAGTGGAAGAAGAATGAAAAGAGGAAGATGAAGAAGGAGAAGAGAGAGAAGAGATAGATGAAGGAGAGAGAAGAAAAGGAGATAGAGGAAGAAGAAGAAGATGAAGAAGGAGAAGAAAGAGAGGGAAAAAGAGGAAGAAGAAGAAAAAGGAGGAACAAGAAGGAGGAGAAGGAAGAGGAGGATGATGAAGTAGAAGAACAAGAAGATGAAATAGGAGGAAGATGAACAAGAAGAAATGGGATGAAGAAGAAGCAGAAAGAGGAGGAGAAGAAGAATAAGAAAGAGGAGAATGATGAGGAAGAAGAAGAAATAGGAGAATGAAGAAGAAGGAGTGGAGAAGATGGAAAAGAAGAAGATGAAGAAGGAGAAGAGAGAGGAGAAGAAGAAGAGGAGGAAGAATACGAAGAAGATGAAGAAGAAGAAGAAGGAGATGATGAAGAAAGAGGAGAAAAGAAGAAAAGGAAGTTAGAGGAGGAGGAGGAGGAGGAGGACAAAGAAAAAACTAATGGACCGTATAAGTAGAGAGGCTGTAGTGTAAATGACCTACTATTCTAGTGAGGCTGGCCTAACTGTACTTTAACCCAGACAAATAACCTTTGCAACTCAAGAGACTCACTCTCAGCTAAGAAACTTCGGAGTTGAAGATACGTCTTATACTAGACTAATAAAGATACAGTATATTGATCCGAGAAAAATGAATGAAACAAGGACTTATAACGTCTTATCACAAGATAGAACTTATAAGGACCGTCTTACAATTAAAATACATAATTTTGGATTTTTTTTTAAATTTGAAGAGGGACAGTTTTGGGCTTAAGCCTGTTGAACCTTTCATTCAGTATTATGTGTACATTACTGATAAAATAAATAAATAAATAAGTTACTGAATAATAATTTATTGAACGAAATTTCTAATACAGTAATCAAGATAATAAAGCTCTAATACTAGACTAATAAAGATCTATTGATTTGAAACAAAAAATAAATGAAAGAAGGATACGTCTTCGGACGTCTAGAGACGCTTTCTATACAACAAAATTCCAGTAAATACAAAAATACTGGAAGAAATAGGCTAAAGAAAACACATCTAAATAAACAAGATATAGAAAATACTGAAACGCTACTTTTTCCAGGGTTAAACAGGTTTTAAATTTGCAATATAGTAAACCTAACACACTAAGGCTAGGCGTACACCGGTTAGACAACACAAGGCGAGATTAGTCACGTTTAGTCACAGTAATGCTGCACACACCGATGCAATGACTAATCGGTGTGTGTTGCTTCATGAACTATGTGACTAATCTCGTCTTGTCTTGTCTTGACAAGGCCAAGTACACCGGTTAGTCAAGACAAGACAAGAAAGATTAGTCACTAGTCACAGTAATGCATATACCTGCTTATGAGCACACACCGATGCAATGACTAATCGGTGTGTGTTGCTTCATAAGCAACTATGTGAAGTACTGTGACTAATCTCGTCTTGTCTTGTCTTGACTAAGGCTAGGCGTACACCGGTTAGTCAAGACAAGACAAGACAAGATTAGTCACGTTTAGTCACAGTAATTCACATAGTTGCTTATGAAGCAGCACACACCGATGCAATGACTAATCGGTGTGTGTTGCTTCATAAGCAACTATGTGAAGTACTGTGACTAAACGTGACTAATCTCGTCTTGTTTCGTCTTTACTAACCGGTGTACGCCTAGCCTAACGTAGGATTGCACCAAGGAAGATCAATTTTAATCTAGCATCAGTACAATACTAATCAAGTGGGATCAGCTGATTCAAAATAGTTTATCCTGATTGGAGTAACCCAACATTAGAGCCGTATTTACAGGCAAATACAGAACAAAAGGAATTACAAGCAAATTGGATTTTATCTCATAAATTAAAGCACAATTAACATCAAGTGCTTTCAATAAATATTGAATATGATTGTTACTAATACGAATGTTTTGTACAAACCAATTCTTACAATTTACAAGAATTCAGGTGTCAGTAATCATTATTATTGTTTGTTTATGACCGTGTTTGTTTATTACTATTTGAGGTTAGATTTTAATTTTAAAATTTTTGTTAAATTTTGTTTTAATTTTGAATTTTGTTTCCTCTTTTACAGGTGAATATTTGAATTCTGGAACTATACATTTTTTATCACATTGACTGTAAGTAAAATACCTTTTTTGAACAAACCATAAGGAGATTCATTGTATAGCAGGATCCAATTAACTTGTCATAAATCAGCTGATCCAGTAATAATTAAACAGTGATTTCGACACAATAATCAAAAGGCTTGAAAGTCTTTAAAAGTCTTTAAAAGACCCCAAAGAATAACTTTTTAAAAGACCTTTTCAATAATCTGCGAGATTCAGCATTTGTAGGTTAAGTATTGTGATCATATGCTCGTCGATCATATGTTTTATGACACGTTAAATGGATCCTGCTATAGGATATTGTTGATTGAGAGGTCGGTCGTACAAACGTCAAATATAGATTGTAAATTTTTCATTCCACCTAATTGCCATAGTAATGTTTCTCTTTTAATATTTTATTGCTCTTTCTTCTTCTTCTTCTTCTTCTTCTTCTTCTTCTCCTCCTCCTCCACCTTCTTCTTCTTCTTTCTTCTTCTTCTTCTCCTTCTTCTTCTACTTCTTCTTTTCTTCTCCTACTTGTTTTCTTTCAGTTATCATCCATGTTAAACTCCTTCTGTTTCTCCTATATTTCCTTGCTGTAGTTGTTTCCTGTATTCCGCTCATTCTTATGTATTTGTACATTTCATTTTATTCCTTCTCCTATCATCTAGTTATTCTTCTACTGTACTTCTTTATTTCTTCAACTGATTCTCATTCTGCCTCTTCTTTATTTCTATCTTCTTCTCATATCTCATGTCTTCATCTTCTCCTGCTCCTCCTCCTCCTTCTTCTCCTCCCACTTCCCTTCTTCTCCCCCTTCTCCTTTTCCTCCTCTTCTTCTTCTTTCTTTTCCTTCTTTCCCACCATATAACTTTCTCAAAATTAACCTTCTTTAGGATTCCTGGTCCCCCTATTTTATCTCAGGCTATATCTCACGAAATCGAATGTTTTCAATGATATGCTATTCAATACCATGATTTTGACATTGACTCTCAGTCCATATTATCCTTACAGATAAGAAATGATCTAAAAATTTTAGGCTATTCACTATAAACGTTCTTCATGCTTTTTTAATCCTACACAATATTTAAAAATATACATTGGGAATATTAACTCCAATTCAAGCTATCATAAACGTATTTCACGCTTTTTTAATCGTACAGAATTTGAATAATATACTTTGCGGAGATAACTCTGACTTGATCGACCATTTCAGCTTTTAAATCGTAAATGATTATTTAAAAATATATTTCGGGAATCAACTCCAACATTATTTACTAATTTGTAAGAGTCCTACATGATATTTTCAAGAACATATTTCTGGAAAATAACTCCTTTACTAATCATTCCATGCTTTTGCAGTAAACCGTATATTTGTATTGATCTTTGAAAAATGTATTTTGGGAAATAACACCAATTTTATTTTTCTTTTCGGTTGATCTCTATAAGATATGATTATGGGGTTTCATGATTGAAGGTGACTATCAGATGTATCGCACAAAAATATCATCCCACAGCATTATTATCGGTAATATTTGGGCATATATGGGTAATCGAGACTGTCTACATTATGGGTAGCAAACAGTCCGTTTGAAATTATGGATAAGGCGGTAAATTTAAAATTAGAGATGGATAATTTCGTATTTTACAAAAAGCAACTGGTTTGAGCAGTAATATGCGATATTGTGGGATCAGTGATTGAAGCGGAGGAGGAGGAGGAGGGAGGAGGAGGAGGAGGAGGAGGAGGAGGATGAGGAGGAGGACGATGAGGACGATGAGGAGGAGGATGAGATAGAAGAATTAGATGGAGGAGCAGAAGAAGAAGAAGAAGAAGAAGAAGAAGAAGAAGAACTACATGAAGAAAAATGCAAGAAAAAGAAAAGTAGAAGAGAAAAATGGAAGAGAAGAACTAGTAGAAAAAAAAGGGGAGAAGAAAAAGAAGTATAACCACAAAACAGCCCTTGATTACCACTTGAAATGATCGGAGATCTTGGAAAAAGATAGCAAATTAAATCAAGTGTGCTGTACTACCTGAAATCTTCAACGGCAGGTACAGCCGTTAAAAGAAATAAAAAAAGGAGGAAAAGAAGAAGCCAGGAAGATAAAGAAGGTGAAGAACAAGAGGATAAAATTATGAAAAGAAGAAGAAGAAGGAGGAGATAAAGGATAAGAAGGAAAAGAGGAAGACAGGAAGAAGATGATGAAGGTGAAGAGTTAGAAGGAAAAGCAGAAGAAGAAAAAGACAGGAAAAGTAGAAAACGGAGCAGAAGAAGACAGGAAGAAGTAGAAAAAGAAGAAGAGAAGAAGAAGAAGAAGAAGAAGAAGAAGAAGATGTAGTAGAAGAAGAAGATGCAGAAGAAGGAGAAGGAGAAGATGTAGTGGTAGAATAAGAAGAAGATGTTGTAGAAGGATAGCTAGAAGAAGAGGAGGAAGAAGAAGGAGAAGAAGAAGAAGAAGAAGAAGAAGAAGAAGAAGAAGAAGAAGAAGAAGAAGAAGAAGAAAAGAAGAAGAAGAAGTAGAAGACGACGAAGAAGAAGCAGCAGAAGCCGAAGCAGAAGAGACATTCTTTTATACAGCCCTTATAACTGAATATATACTCAACATAATATGGTAGGCTAAATTAAGCGAGCCATTTTTTTACCATGAAATAGCAGTCGCTGTGAGAGAAACAGGATTTTTGATGATGTTTTTGATGGACTTTTGAGATGGTTATCTTTTTGAAAGCATTATTGGGTAGACCGTGGTGAATCAACAGTGATCTATGGGGAGATATTATGATGGGAAATGATTATGTTTTGCCCGAAGAAGGAGAACTATGATTAGGAGGAGAAGAAAAGAAGAAGAAGGAGGAGGAGGAGGATGCGGAGGAGGACGAGGAGGAGGAGGAGGAGGAGAAGGACGAGGAGGAGGAGGAGGAGGAGGAGGAGGAGGAGGAGGAGGAGAGAAGGACGAGGAGGAGGAGGAGGAGGAGGAGGAGGAGGAGGAGGAGGAGGAGGAGGAGGAGAAGGACGAGGAGGAGAAGGAGGAAGGACGAGGAGGAGAAGGAGGATGGAAAAGGTGTAGAAGGAGGATGAGGAGGAGGGGATAAGAAGAAGAGGAGGTGGAGGAGGAGGAGGAGGTGTAGGAGGAGGAAGAGTAGAAGAAGTAAGAGGAGAAAGAGAAGAAAGAGGAAGAGAAGAAGGAGGACAAGGAGGAGAAGACGGAGAAAAAGAGGAAGAAAAGTAGGAGAAGTAAGAGGAGAAAGAGGAGGAGAAGGAGGAGGACAAGGAGATGAAGTGGGAAGAGGAGGAGGAGGAGAAGAAGAGGAGGAGGAGGAGGAAAAGGAGAAGAATTGAAAAAAGGGAAGTCAGGAAGAAGAAGAAGGAGGAGAATAGAAAGAAAGAGGAGAATAGAAAGAAAGAGGCGAAGTCAGGAAGAAGAAGAATAGAAAGAAGGAGAAGAAGGCAGGAAGAAGAAAGAAGAAGAAGAAGAAGAAGAAGAAGAAGAAGAAGAAGAAGAAGAAGAAGAAGAAGAAGGAGGAGGGAGGAGGAGGTGTAGGAGTAAGAGGAGTAGGAGAAGTAAGAAAAGAAAGAGGAGGAGAAGAAGGAGGACAAGGAGGAGAAGACGGAGAGAAAGAGGAGAAGGAGGAGAAGTAAGTTACGAAGTAGAAGTACAAAGAGAAGGAAGAGGTGGTGAAGAAGTAGGACGAGAAGGAGGAAGGAGAGGAGGAGGAGGGGGAGATGAAAGAGGAAGAATAGATAATAATATAGGAGTAGGAGGAGGAGTAGTTAAAGGAAGAGAAGGATGAGCATAAGGAGGAGGAGGAGGGTGAGAGGACTAAGTAGAGGAGTGGGGGAAGATGATGGAGGAGAGGTAGAAGATAAAGGTTGAGAAGAAAACGAAGAAGAAGATGAATTTGAGGGGGAGGAGAATAAGAGAAAAGGACGGTAAGAAAGAAAAGAAGGAAGAAGAAAAAAGGAGGAAGAAGTGAAAAGTTAGAAATAAAAATTAAAAAAAGAAGAAAGAGGAGGGAAAAAGAAGATGATGAAGAAGAAGAAGAAGAAGAAGAAGAAGAAGTGAAAGAAGAAGATAAGAATAAACTAATAAATAAAAAGGAGTAGAAGAGGAAGAATAAAGAAAAATTAGGACCACATAAATGAAATAAAGATGAAAAATAAGGAAAACAACTAAAATTTTCCATCCGACGTTTGCACAGTCCAATAATTTTCATAATTATTTTCATATTATGAAAAACACCATGACTTAGCAATTAATATAAAATAATATTGATAACAATTCATAACAACTTTCTCTCAACCCAGAAAAAATCAATAAATATTTGACCTAATAAATAAATGATCCAAAACGAGATTTTTTCAACGAAAAAGTTCGATAATCAAATATTTGTAAGATGGACTCTAATGAGATAATTTATTAAACAGCTATGTTGTAAAAAAAGGTACAAATATTTCATGGATCACATAACTTGTCAGAAAACAGATGATTTAACGTTAGTAAACGAGCGTACATCAATCAGCTGTTTTCTGACAATTTAAAAGAATCCTGCTATATTTCATGGATCACATAAATTCGTTGATTAGGCAAATTCAGGGAATTTTGTGTTGACTACTATTATTCTGCCCCGAAGTCTAAGCTCCGTGTCCCTGGGAGGAATGCAATTCAATGACGTCTTTCCACAGTGTTTAAATTTAATTAAATCTTCGTGCAACTGGCCGTAAGTGCTGATAGTTTCATTACTTCTAATATTAATTCTTTCGAGAAAAGAAAGAGACGAACAAAAAAAGATGAAGAAAAAGGTGTGGTTTCCTGGCTTGGTGCTAGCATTATTAATAAGGCAAATAAAATGCGTGTGGACAGGATGAAGAGAGAGAGAAAGCAAGTGAGAGAGAGAAAGAGAGAAAGATTGATTGATTGATTGATTAATTGCCTTTATTAAGGGCGGAGTTAGGACTCCTGGTCCTCTCTACCACACAACCCTTTACAATATATACAAAATATACAATTCATTTTACAAAATACAAATGAATAGAATAATAAAAAAACAGGATATAGTTAATAGATTAGAAAAACTTCATAATAGTAAGTAAGTACATTATAGTAATATTTAGAACAGAATTCTACATTATTTTCAAAATTTAAATTACCATTCACTCACACATGCACACAAGCAAATTATTAATATCAAGCTACCACAAATTTCAATTTCCTATAGTGAATCTGACATCATCTTAATGGGAAAGAGAGAAGAAAAATGTATATAAAATCAGCTAAGGAGAGATGTCAGATAATTAAAATATCAATTAGTTAACCAAGCTCGGCCCACGCCTAAACCGCGCCACCCGCTTCCAGCCACTTCAATACCGCCACGCCAAACTGAGCTCGACTATTAAGGGTCTTTACAGGTGAGGGTAATCGATTCCAGATGCGACAAGCTGTAACATGAAACGATCTATTGTACATGGATGTTCTGTGATTGGGAATAACCAGTAATTGAGATCCATGCCTTGTACCTCTGCCACTTCGTTCTCTTATGAAGACAAACTTATTCGCTAAATATTCAGGACACTTGAAATTGATTAAGTCATAGAGCAGCATAAGTGTGTGATACGCCCTCACAGGTCTGAGCTTCAGTGCACCAAGCTGCTGAAAATATGGAGTGATATGGTCATCCCTTCGGAGGTTGTAAATAAAACGGACACAGTAGTTCTGTGCTCTCTGGAGACGTTCGGACAAGATAACGGACATGTCATTGACAACAATGTCGCAATAATTAAAATATGGGAAAATCAATGACTTCACCAACATCACCTTCACCCTAAACGGAATCAAGTCACTAATCTTTTTTAGGGAGTGAATTCCGCAAATACCTTATTGCATGTTATGTTGATTTGTTCAGTCCAGTCAAGTGTTTTATCAATAATCAGTCCTAGGTTTCGAACAGAATCATTGTAAGGTAAGTATTTATTATTTATTCGAATAAAAGGTCCATTACTGAAGTCAATTCCACGGCGAGAAGTAAGCTTTGTGTATCCTATAATAATTGCTTTAGATTTTGTTTCATTGATTCTTAGTCCATGTCTGTAAGTCCAGTCAGTCAGAGCGTCAAGGTCCTGATTCATTTTGTCAACTGTAGCTGCTAAGTGATTCAGGTCAAAGTGTATATACATCTGCAGGTCGTCAGCATAGAGGTGTAGTTTGGAGAATCTAAACAAATTGGATACATCATCAATATAAATGCTAAATAATAACGGTCCAAGGACCGATCCCTGGGGGACACCTCTCTTAACAATTTGGTACCCTGACGAACGGCCATTGAATTTCACTGACTGACTGTGATTTCGGTGGGAAGAGCTGGACCACTGATCCAGGTGAGCAGAGAATCCCAAGTTCCTAAGTTTTTTCAAAAGCAGGGGATGATGGACACAATCAAAAGCTTTGCTGTAATCAATTAGTACTAAGATAGTAGCCTGTCTGTGATCCATAGCCTGTCGAATATCGTCTGTGACACAGAGCAATGCAGTGGTGGTACTATGTCCCTTTCGAAAACCAGATTGAAATTGACTTAGAGAGTTATTTAAAGTGAGATGGTTGTTAATCTGATAATGAACTACTCTCTCCAAGCATTTAGACAAAGAGGAAAGTATATGTATGGGTCTATAATCTGAAGGGGAAGTAGGATTTGGAGTTTTATTCAAAGGAAGGACAGCTGAGTATTTCCAGAGAGTAGGAAAAACTGCAGACATAAGTGAGAAATTGAATAAATGAGTTATAAGAGGAAGAGTGACAGGAAGGGTATCTTTGATAAACTTAATAGGGAGAGAGTCTTCACCAACTGCATTGCTCTTGATGCGGTTTAGAGCATGAAAAACCTGGAATTCATTCACTTCGGTAAATTGGAACTCGTTTTCCAAAGCATTAACCTCAAATCGGTCTGTATAGGCTCGGGCACCTGCATCACTAACTGGTATATTGCAGAAGAATGAGTTGAGCTCCTCAAGGCTATGAGAGACTTTAGCCAAACCCTTCTCCTTTCCCAATCCCATACTCTTCACAGTCTTCCAAACAAATGAAGAAGATTTGTTATTATCCAATAGACTACGAAAATGATGAGATTTTGAGTTTCGAAGCTTCAGCTTGCAGCGGTTTCTAAGCCTTTTGTATTCACCAAAGATCATTGGACACCCAGTTCTCTTCGCCAATCTGAATTTCCTATCACGTTCATTCATGAGCTGTCGAACTTCTGGTGTAATCCAAGGCGCTGGGCTCCGTGTTACCTTTTTATGCTTCAAGGGAACATGCTTATTAAATAAGTTACACATGAACTGCTGAAACACATCCAACTTTTCATCGATGGTATTAGCCTCATAAACATGATGCCATGGAACACTAAACAGATCCTCAAACAGCTCAGAGTAGTTAATATTTTTATAATCTCGATAGGTGATTATTTTTGGCTGTGGTTTTGGAGCTTCCAAAGCATATATACAATAAACAAGTTCATGTGCTGAAAGACCTGGTACCGGTATTTGTCCGTGCCGCTTGACAGCATCAACCTCACTGACAGCAATCAGATCAAGCAATGTATTCGAAGTTGCAGTGTGGTGTGTTGCCTGAAGAGGGAGTATTGACATGTGACAGGTGTAGAAGATCGTCCTCAGTTGCGTGGAGTCGAAAGTGTTACGTCCAAGCAGATCCGTGTTGAAATCTCCCATAACAATAACGTGATTGTAAGTCGCCATACACTGAAGAAGAGCGTCCTCAAACTCAGTCATGAAGCCGATATGGGGAGGACGATAACACACACCAATCAACACCTTAGTGCTCCGAGCTGAAACTTCAAAAAACATAAACTCAGGCCTACTTGGTCTGGAATTGTCGGACTGGATTAACACTTTGGCTTCCAGATCTTCCTTCACAAAAGCAGCTACTCCTCCACCATTTTTATGTAGCCTATCATTCCTGAGAACTTTGAAATTATTAATTTCAACTGCCTTAGAGGATATGGAAGGTTTCAGCCAGGTCTCAGAAATTAGAATCACATCACATACCTGTGTACTAAACAAATCACGGAACTCATCAATGTGACACTGAAGCGACTGTGAAGAGAGTGAGAGTGAGAGAGAGAGAGAGAGAGAGGAGTGAGAGAGTGAAAAAGAGACGATTGGAGAGAGATAACGTTATACAGTAGATTATTTATTTTATTCATGTAGATTACAAAATATATTTGCTATCTTAGGCTGGGCCATTGACTAACTATACATTAATTAACATTATGTTAGTGTAACTATACACCAACTATATATCATTAGCGTACATCAAGTTGAATCGGACAAGACAAGACGACGATGTCTGATTAGTCACAGTACTTCACATAGTTGCTTATGAAGCATAACACCCACTGATTAGTCATTGCATCAGTGTGTGCTTCTTCATAAGCAGCTATGTGAAGTACAGTGACTAACCGTGACTAATGTCGTCTTGTCTTGTCTTGACTAACCGTTGTACGCCTAGCCTTAGATAGATGGAAATTTTTGTCAAAGTGAAATGAACTTACTGATGGGAAATTTGGATTTATAGTAATCACAATATTCATTTAATTGGAGAGGAAGAAGAAACAGAATAAAAAGAAGAAGAAGAAGTAGAAAAGGAGAAAAGAAGAAGGAGAAGAAGTAGTAGAAGTAGAAGAAGAAGAAAAGAAAAGGAGTAGAAGAAGAGAGAAGAAGAAGAAGGAAGCGGAGGAGGAGGGAAGGAGGAGGAGAGGTAGGAGGAGAAGAAGAAGAAGAAGAAGAAGAAGAAAAGAAGATGAAGAAAAGAAGAAGAAGAAAAAGAAGAAGAATAAGGAGGAGGAAAACAAGAAGGAGAAGTGGAAGAAGAAGGAGAACAAGAAGAAGAAGGAAGAGGAGGAGGAGGATGAGGGAGGAGGAGAAGGAGGAGGAGAGGTGGGAGGAGAAGAAGAAGAAAAGAAGAAGAAGAAGAAGAAGAAGGAGAACAAGATGAAGAAGAAGAAAAGAAGAAGAAGAAAAGAAGAAGAATAAGGAGGAGGAAAACAAGAAGGAGAAGTGGAAGAAGAAGGAGAACAAGAAGAAGAAGGAAGAGGATGAGGAGGAGGAGAAGGATGAGGAGAGGTAGGAGGAGAAGAAGAAGCAAAGAAGAAGAAGAAGAAGAAGGAGAACAAGATGAAGAAGAAGAAAAAGAAGAAGAAGAAGAAGAAGAAGAAGAAAAGAAAGAAGAAGAAGAAGAAGAAAAGAAGAAGAAGAAGAAGAAGGAGAACAAGATGAAGAAGAAGAAGAAAAGAAGAAGGAGAACAAAAAGAAGAAGAAGAACAAATTCAAAAGAAGAAGAAAAGAAGATGACGACTGAACAGAAGAAAGAGGAGGAGAAGGAGATGAAGAAGAAGAAAAAGAAGAAGAAGAAGAAGAATGAGGGGGAGGAAGAGGAGAAGAAGAAGAAGTAGGAGGAGGGTAGGAGGAGGAGGAGAAGAAGGAGAAGAAGAAGAAGAAGAAGAAGAAGAAGAAGAAGAAGAAGAAGAAGAAGAAGAATAAGAAGAAGATGACGACGAAGAAGAAGAAGAAGGAGTTGATGATGAAGAAGAAGAAGAAGAAGAAAAAGAAGAAGATGTAGACGACGAAAGAGAAGAACGAGGAGGAGATGAAGAAGAAAAAGAAGATGACGACGAAAGATAAGATGGTGGTGGAGAAGAAGAAGAAGAAAAGAAGAAGATGATGTCGAAAGAGAAGAAGCAGAAAAAGGAGAAAAACTAAAGTAAGAGTTAATCGGAGTGTATGAGTGTAAGGTGTGACTCACTGAGGGGATAGTCCCTACCTGTCTATTCATGGCTTTTGTCGTAGGATTCGGTACAGGCCATTTTAGCTGCCCACTTATATAATAACTGCGATCCACTCCTTTAACGATGTGATCTACTTTTTTGCGATCTACCATAAATCACCATAAACAACGCTAAAATCACCATAAATATAAAATAACTTGTGAACCAGCATAAATAACGCTAAAATCATCATAAATATTAAATCACTCGTGAACATGCATATAAATCCTATTATATTAAGCGAGCAATTTCTGTATGTTTATATGTTTATATGTTTATATATATGTTTATATGTTTATATGTTTATATGTTTGTATGTCCAACGGATCTCGAAAACGGCTCTAACGATTTTGACGAAATTTGGAATATAGGAGGTTTGTGATACAAAAATTAGTTTGCGCCGGGTCTCATCCCTGGGATAACTCGCTGAAGGACCTAAAAAAGGAGAAATTGATCCTTTAAGAATCAGCTGACAGAAGAAAGAAATTTCCATCGGCTGTAAATGATGAGAAAGAGTGAGAGCGAGTGAGTGTGTGAGTGAGACAAGATTATTATTTCAGCTGCAGAGACAGTGACAGAGAATCAGCTGACAGGAAGAAACAATTTTCCGTCGGTTCTTGATGTTGTTGGTAAAACCAGCGGTTCCATTACTAGAATTGAGAAAATATCGAAACACATAAGCTGCTCCTATTCCTTTTTCTGATTTTAATTTATCTATAGAAAATTAAAAGGAATTTGAAATTTTGAAAATATTCCATATTGTACTGTATTGTCATTTTTAAATTTGAGGCATGAAGTTAGCCATGTGATCTGTTTTATTTATTTGAGAAAAATCGTCAAGAGTTCATCAAAACAGCTGACCTAAAAAAAGTTATCAACCCATATTATTATTTCTATGGAGCAAAATTTTACCACAAGTGCGATTTTTCAAATAATATTTCTGATTTTAATTTATCTATAGGAAAGGAATTAAAATTTTGAAAATTTTCCATATTTTATTGTTATTTTTAAATTTGAGACATGAAGTTAGCCATGTGATCTGTTTTTATTTATTTGTGAAAAATCGTCAAGAGTTCATCAAAACAGCTGAGCTAAAAATAGTTATCAACCCATAAATAATTATTATTTTTATTAATTTTACCACAAGTGCGATTTTTCAAATGATATGCATTCAAACTCGATTATTCATAATATTTCGAAAGCGAAGATTAATTCTTTTATAGTGCAATGATGATTCAGTGCATAAGACTGATGGCTGTCCTTTGAACAATTGTTTAATTTCATTTATTTTTAGCTTTATAATTTCCATTCCTGTGCCTTTGTAGGCCTACCCCCGAGCAGAGCTCGGTACCCCGATATTAACACTAAAATACAGTGCAGTACTGTAAGCTGCCATAAATAATAACAATGGACCACTAAAATGTATAGGTATATTTATTTAATTTGGCGGATGGCGAATAACTTTCATTAGATATAGCAGGATCCTTTCAACTTGTCAGAAAACATATGTTTTACTCGGCCACCAGTACAATACTTAACCTACAAATGCTGAATCTCGCAGATTATTGAAAAGGTCTTTTAAAAAGTTATTCTTTGAAAGGTCTTCTTTAAAAAGGTCTTTTAAAGACTTTAAAGGTCTCTAAGACCTTTCAATTATTGTGTCGAAATCACTGTTTAATTATTACCAAAACAGCTGATTTCTGACAAGTTAAAAGGATCGTGCTATAGATAGATAATTAAAAGGAAGGTGTTTTCCACTCAAGTGTTTTGCTATAGTAGTTAATGCAATGGTTGTATTATGAGAGCCTTTAAACGACGAGTGAGATACCAAGTTTAAAATGCAACGTCGCGAGTTATTTTAAGGTATCTCAAGAGTCGTTTATAGGCTAAAATACAACCATTGCATACACCATTTCATCTACGACCAACAAAAACAATAATATCTACATTATCAATCTGAACTAATCTTGATTCAAACGAAATTGTTTCACTTCAATGTTTACCTTATAGGTTAGGAAGCTGCTAAACAGGTTAGGACACATGCATGACATCATTTTTCATACAAGAAATCGGAAAGTGAGATGAACATTTTGATGTATTTATTTTCAATTTTTCGTTTAAATGAACCTCTAATGCCTGGTTGTTCGTACGTCTATTAAATTTAACCGGGCGATAAATCGAGGACAGCAACATAGTTGGATCCACGACAAACTAAACCAATTTGAAATTTAAAATCCAACTGAAATAGTGTTACCAGAACAATATATTTTAGCTAAATAACTAGTAAAACCAACTGCATTAATATTCTCTAATAAATTACATGTTCATTCGAAACGAACTAGCTCCGAAAATTGCATTAATCCACAATATTACAGACTTTTGGTTGGTAAAACTGAAACTTGTACTTTCCCATCTGATAAAATTTTAACCACATGTTAAAATATTTATCTGATGTCTATGTAAACAAATTTAACCACATGTTAAAGTATCTGATGTCTATGTAAAAACATTTAACCGCTAGAAAAATTTAATCCCTCAATCAGCACCGATTAATTTAACCCTGTTTTTAACGGAGTAGAAATGTTTCAACAATTTGAAATGTGTGCACAACCAGCTGATATTTGAAAAAATTATGCCATTAGTATTTTTCACTACCAGATACCTTCTGCCTCATTGATAAAAACTCGGAGTGCAATTCATAAATTTTGTCTACAGAATATTATTTTGTAATAACATCTAATAAAATGATGAGTAATGTAGTTTTGCAAATAAAATCAATGCAATTCAAGGCTTTCCAACACTATTTTGTCTCAATTCTTCATTTCAAGTTAGTTCAGTTTGTCGTCGATCCCATTATGTTGCGTCCCCGATTCATCGCCCGGTTAAATTTAATAGACGTACGAACAACCAGGCATTAATTTGATATATTAAAACCGGCGCTCTTTTTGAATCACTCTATATGTCTTCAATTTAAAGCCAGCCACACTTATCTAGCTTTAAAAATATAGCAGGATTCTTTTAAATTGTCAGAAAACAGCTGATTGATGTACGCTCGTTTACTAACGTTAAATCAGCTGCTTTCTGACAAGTTAAAAGAATCCTGCTATATACTGAAAGATTAAAGTAAAGAGAGTCGTTTCTCATGTTTTCCAATGGTGTTAACGGCTCTTGAAACATCAATGTATAGGCTACATGGAGGGAAAATTTTTAAAATTCACAAACAGCAATATTTTACCCCATTATTTTCAACGGCTTTAATTCTTATGAGATATACTTGAGCTTGACAAGTCTAGGCCTTCTAGCTTGGTCACCCAATTTGGTATATCAACAATGTGTAAAAGTCAAGACAGGTATAATCTATTCTCCATTCTCTCATTTTTGTCCTTCTTCTTTTTCTTCATCTCCTCCTTCTTCTTTTTCTTTTCTCTTCTTCTTCTTCTTCTTCTTCTTCTTCTTTTTCTTCTTCTCCTTCATCTTCTTCGTCTTCTTCTCTCTTCCTCTTTTATAATACAAGATTAATTGTTCTATCCGCATATAGTATCCAGTACATTAATCAGTTTCACACCGTAAAGTGTTCACTTACACGTTAACTTTGTACTGTATTTCCTTATCTGTTTTTTACTCTATTCTGTCTTGTCTCTATTTTATTTATTCCTTTTCTTTTATTTATTACCGTGTGAAAATCAGTCAGCCAGCCATTTTAGGTGTTATCCGGAGCCTTTTAATTGTTTCCTCTACAAGATAAGTGACACTATTTCAGTTTTAAGTTATGGTGAATTGTAATTAAGTGAAGGTGAAGTCTGTGATAGGTAAGATGGGTTTTTTATTTTGTCTTTGTAGGGAAGTAAATAAATTTCCTATAGTACTAGACTGGTGTTTGAAGTTTTATTTTTCAGGGTGAAGCCCTCATGAGATCTAGACTTGTGCTTGATCGTTACTAGTAGTTCTGTGAACAGTAGACCTCGCGAAAAAGCCATGCTAGCTGAAATCTGTCAATGCGTTTAGCCGTAAATTAGCTGTTTTCTTGTCCACGTGTACAGAATTGGTCCTGTCAACTGTGTCGAGAGAGATGTTGTCAGGCGCCCCCCAAAATACATTATGTACATCTAATTCAATGTTTTTTCCATTTTTTATTTTCTATTTTTCCTCCTCCTTCTTTTCGATCTTTTTCTCCTTTTTCTCCTTTTTCTTCTTCTTTTTCTTCCTATACTCTTTCTCATTCTACTCCTTTTCGTTCTCACTCGCTATCTTTCTCTATTGCTCTCTGCACAAATGCCAGATGTAATTGATGAAAAATCCCCATTACAAATAGTTGGGATTTTTCGTTAATTGCATCTGGCAACGCTGGGTCGGGCTCCGCTGCGGCACTCGGTCGCAGTAACGAAAACCCACCTTTACCGGTGCAATGAACAATGAAAAATAAACTTTTGTTTCAAAACAGCTGATCATCAAATCATAAGTTGAAATTAATGTGAAAATTTTCGGCCCTATGGTAAAGTCATCATGTCAATGACAAAAATTGTAACTTTGATCGCTCATTTCTCATCTCCACGATAACTTTTTTCAAAATGTAAGACCTTATCAAACATCTACTCAATGAGATCTTTCAAATGAGATGTGAACGAACAAATTCGGTTGAGAAACCACGGAGGAGTTCTGTTTACAAAAAACATGTTCGCCTATTAATAATATCTCTCTCTAAGAATATAATTATAATAATAATAACATTGTTTTTAGTAACTGAAATTTACTTGAATTGTTGATTTTTATCTTCTATTTTACTTTCTGATTTATCTTATTCCAATTTTTATTCTATTCCATTATTCATTATAGTTTACTATTTATTGTAAGAAATAGTTTGTATGAATATTTGAATATTGTAAAGCTTTGCGTGGCAGAAAGGACCAGGAGTCCTAACTCCGCCCTAATGAAGGCAATTAATCAATCTCACTCTCTCTCTCTCTTCCCCCACTCTCTCTCTCTCTGTCTCTTTGAGGTTCAGTCATCCTATTCTATTCTATTCTCTCTCTCTATCTTTCTCTCTTTCTCCTTCTCTCTTCATCTACATCTGTTAATACTGTAATTATTGTGTTTCCATTTTTGTTATCATTTCCTGATCATTTTTTTCAAGGTCGAAGAAATTACTAGAAATACCATACACAAAGACAACAAAAACTAATACAATGTTTTGTTTTCTTCTCATATTACCATTCCATGTATTTCATGACCTTGACCTTATAGACAGAGCACTGTAAAAATATAGAACACAATCACTGTAGTTATCTATATAGACATAGATGTTCACATAGCTTTTGCTTTTGCATTCTTCCTCATAATGACTTGGTTCTTCTGTGAGCAATATAGGGAAATGTAATCGAAATAACAAACGAGAATTATTTCAAGTAATTGAAGTAAAACGGTTTTGAAAAAACGAAGTTCTTTGTTGAGTTTATGACGCCATTTCTCATAGAAGCATTTCTTATAGTCTGTGATTATTTTAAATTGTTTATTGTTCATTCCGGTTGTCTTATCAACTTTCAAGATTTCAAATCGATAATATCGATTAATTATACCGATAAATAAATAATATCAATAATCGAGAAATTATCGATAAAATTGGTTAGCTTCGACAAAACCACCAGCCAATTCCCATAAGGCTAGGCGTACACCGGTTAGTCAAGACAAGACGAGATTAGTCACGTTTAGTCACAGTACTTCACATAGTTGCTTATGAAGCAACACACACCGATTAGTCATTGCATCGGTGTGTGCTGCTTCATAAGCAGCTATGTGAATTACTGTGACTAAACGTGACTAATTTCGTCTTGTCTTGTCTTGACTAACCGGTGTACGCCTTGCCTAACGTTTGCATTGAAATGATAAGCAAATCATAGTCTATGTTATGTTGATCAACTCTCTTCTTACCTACAATTTGCCTTTGCTAGTGTTAGTTTTCATCATTATTTTAAGCTTTTAAAACAATATTGAAAGTAGAGATGCTACATTTGATGTTAGAAAAGTTATTTTTGATGTTGTTTCTCTCAAAATAAGTGAGAAAAAATGAATGAATGAGTTCATGTTTGCCTGTAATCCCATATCAGAATTTAAAAATTTGTCAAAAGTATGGCGGTGGCGGGGGAAAAAATGATGTCCACATAATTTATATTGTTATGGAGTGCCTTATACACTGTTACTATACACTCTCTGTAGTTCACATTATTTTTAGCTTCTAAAACAATATTGAAAGTAAAGAGACTATTTTTAATGTTATGAAAGTAATTTTTGATGTCGTTTCCCTTGAAATAAGTTTGTCAAATGAGTGAATAGGTTTATGTTTGCCTGTAATCCCATATCAGAATTTAAAAATTTGTCAAAAGTATGGCTGTGGCGGGAAATAAAATGTTCCTACACAGCGTTATGGACCTTTTCACACCAATGACCACACTGTGATTATACACAGTCGCTGTACATACAGCTCTACAGTTTCACACCCTCAAAAATAAAAACAAAACAAAATCTCAGAATAAGGTCAAGGTGGTACTTACTAACTAGTTATGAATGTGGTTGAAAGTATGCGACAATGAGTTATAGAAGTGGGTGGAGATTAGAAATTATAGGGTAGAAGGAGAAAGAAAGAGATTGATAAACGATCGGTTGGCACATCTTCTTCTTCTTCTTCTTCATCCTCTTCTTCTTCTTCTTCTTCTTCTTCTTCTTCTTCTTCTTCTTCTCTTCTTCTTCTTTCTTCTTCTTCTTCTTCTTCTTCTTCTTCTTCTTCTTCTTCTTCCTTCTTCTTCTTCTTCTTCTTCTTCTTCTTCTTCTCCTTCTTCATCTCTCTTCTTCTTCTCTTCTTCTCCTTCTTCTTCACATCTTCTTCTTCTTATCTTTTTCTTCTCCTCTTCTTCTTCCTCCTCTTCTTCTTCTTATTCTTTTCTTTCTCCTCTTCTTTCTATCCTTCTACAACATCTTCTTCTTCTACAACTTCTCCTTCTTCCTCTTCTCCTTCTTCTTCTCTCCTTCTACTACATCTTCTTCTTCTTCTTCTTCTTCTTCTTCTTCTTCTCCTCCTTCATCTTCTTCTTCCTCCACCATTTCTTCCATACTCTGCTTCACGCTAACAATCTTGTTCTTCTTCCTGTTTTCTTCATATCCCCTCCTCCTCCTCCTCCTCCTTCACCTTCACCTTCTCCTCCTCCTTCTTTCTCCTCCTCCTCCTTCCTTCCTTCGTCTCCTTCTCTCATCTTATCAATTCTTTTCTCCTCCTTCTTCTTCTTCTTCTGTTCTTCTTTTTCTTCTTCTTCTTCGACATCTTCTTCTTCTTCTTCTTCTTTTCTCCTCCTTTTCCTTCCTTTCTTCTTCTTCTTCTCTCATCTTATCAATTTTGTTCTTCTTTTCATCTACTGCTTCTTCTTCTTCTTCTTCTTCTTCTTCTTCTTCTTCTTCTTCTTCTTCTTCTTCTTCTTCTTCTTCTTCTTCATCCTCTTCTTCTTCTTCTTCAACACTACATTCCACCCACAAAATGTGCTTCGCCCCAACCTTAGTCCACATTATTAATTCAAACTTTATACACTATCCATATCACTGTATATACAACATATCACTGTGTACATTATTACTATAGTCATATAACAATACTTCACTCCAATATATACAATCTCTATTATATCATAATACAGTATCAGACAATACCCTAGATTCTTTATGTATGCTATATCTATATTTTCCAATTTACGATCTTTTATAATGAAAGTGCATTGGACCAGACTGATCAAATCTGGTGATTCATTGAAATTAAAATTCTACTTTTAAAAAGTGGGTCACTTGTTATCTAATTTATTCAAGTAGTATTATTCTGGTTTGAGCTTTGAAGAATATGAAGGTTAGGCTATTGAATGTGATACAGTATGATATAAAATGCCAGAATATACTTAAAATCAAATGGGGTCATACTGACCCCGTGCGAGTATGAATGTAAGTAAATAGGGCGCGAGTAATGCAGGGTTAAACTCTCGGTTATTCGAGTCCCGATTAACCAATGTTTGGGTTTAAGGATCCAGTCACTATTTTAGTATTATTGCAGGCTTGATTAACCGGGACTTTGATAACTAAGGGCCGGTTCATGAGCTCGGGATTCAGCAAAGTCCTGGACTAATACGGGTGGCCACCGTAGCATCGACAAACGTTAGCCTTGAAACTATGTACTAAGGGCTCTCTATGCTGCTAACCCACTAACCTGTCGAGACAAACGTTTGTCGATGCAACGATAGCCACCCGTTTCAGTCTAGGACTAGGCTAAATCCCGAGCTCATGAATCGGCCCAAAGAGTTTACTGTAAAAAAATATAATGAATATAAATATAGATGTGAATATGAAAATATTTATCAACCAGATAAAATGATTTTCATGCAAAATCTACCTATAAGTATTTTCCTAGGTATATCTGTTTCATTAAAACTAATAAAGGACAATAAATCATAAATCATTTAAAATTTCGTAAATAGTGAAATAGAGTTGCCAACCTCTTAAGTTATAGTTACTACACAGTAATCTTTAGGATTCTTCTTAAAATTCGGCGCCATTTTCTTGTTTGAACAACTGACCAATCCCGAGCGAGTACAAGACTCGTAAACCACGCCCACAGACACGCCTCTAAGCTCCGCCTTCTCTCATCCCATTGGTCGATGAGTTTTCAAGTGACTAGTTACAAATACTGCCACTAGATAGCAGTATGTGCTGGGTGATACCGCGTACTCTCCCGCCATTGTTAAAATATTTAGTTCCTCATTTTTATTTTTCAGATTTTCATTTTCTTCCAGAATCTTCTTCTCCTTCTTTTACATCGTCTTCTTTCCGTTTGTTCTTCTTCTACTCCTTCTATTCCTCTTCTTCTTTTTCTTCATATTTTCTTCTCTCCTCTTTCTTCTTCTTCTTCTTCTTCTCGTTCTATTTCTCTTCTTCTTCTTCTTCTTCTTCTACTTCTTCTTTCCCTTCTTCTTCTACTTCTCCTTCTTCTACTTCTCCTTCTTCTCTCCTTCTCCTCCTTCTTTTTCATCTCCTCCTTTTTTCTTCTCTCCCTTCTTCTACTTCCTCTTGAAATATATCTCCGCCATTGTTAAAATAGTTGGTTTCTCATTTTGACACTAGATAACTTCTTCTTCCTGTTAGTTCTTCTTCTTCTTCTTCTTCTTCTTCTTCTTCTTCTTCTTCTTCTACTCTACTCTTCTTCTTCTTCTTCTTCTTCTTCTTCTTCTTCTTCTTCTTCTTCTTCTTCTCTTCTTCTTCTTTTTCTTCTTCTTCTACTTCTTTTCTTCTTTAAATACATACGAGACGTGATACAAGATACAAGTCTTGTGATACGTGATGTGACTTGATACAGGGCTCTGTTCTGTCACCCACGATATTTATCACTTTCAAATTAAATTCCGACAAACCCGGAAGTAGGAAATGATACATAAGTGACGTGATACAAGATACATGTCAAGTGATACGTGACGTGACATGATACAGGGCTCTGTTCTGTCACCCATGATATTTTATCACTTTCAAATTAAATTCCGACAAATCCGGAAGTAGGAAATGATACACATGATACATAAGTGACGTGATACAAGATACATGTATTGTGATACGTGATGTGACGTGATACAGGGCTCTGTTCTGTCACCCATGATATTTTATCACTTTCATCGACTTGAAAAAGGCGTTTGACCAAAACACTTTCTTGCATTTTAATAAGCGGTAGTCGGCGATTTTATTATTCATAACTACGCTCCGGTAAACAGATAAGGCTCATTCCATGTAGTAGAGTATTGTATTTCATTTTATTCATTAAAATTTGAGAATTTTCAGTTGTTTTGATGGAAAGGTCACGGTGAGATGATCCAAGGTAGTAAGGAAGTGATATTTGATATTAGGAGGAAGTCGGGAACTAAAACTAGTTTCGTATAGTTTTCGAATATTATTTGTTTTTGTGGAAAATTTGTCTTTTATTTCGGGTGTTACATAATTACATCCGCACTATGTGATGAAGGTATAGCACGATCCTTTTAACTTGTCAGAAATCAGCTGTTTCGGTAATAATTAAACAGTGATTTCGACACAATAATCAAAAGACTTGAAAGTCTTAAAGACCTTTAAAGTCTTTAAAAGACCTTTTTAAAGAAGACCTTTCAAAGAATAACTTTTCAAAAGACCTTTTCAATAATCTGCGAGATTCAGCATTTGTAGGTTAATTATTGTGATATTGCTCGTAGAACATAATTATGTTTTCTGACAAGTTAAAAGGATCCTGCTATATTATTGTTCGTGACATTACGATATTCATTATCATTTACACAATTAGGTGGGTAAATTTGGCGTCACAGAACTGTTTTAAAACCTGATTGAATAAAAAAATGTCAACATTTTTGAAAATATCTTTAGAAATACGTATAAAAGCATATGAGTTACAAGTTATGTTATTGTTTGTTCACGTCATCACTACACGGTCTGTTAATCAATCAATCAAATTCATGGGAAATTAATTACATTTTTGGATCCTGCTGAACCCGTAAGTTTTTCGCCATTTTCTCTTGAAATTCTGTATCGAAATCATGTATAACATGACCACCTTACCATTCAAAAAAATGAAGTTAGATTCAATATGGCGGATCCAAGATGGCGGACCAGATTTTTGAAGTCATAGTAAAGTAGTATTTTGAATTTGAGATCCCCAATGTCACCTACCGTCAAATTACCTTCCGAATAAGAAATATTAAGCCGTTTCCATAATTTTCACCAACCCTGTATCTGACAGTTATTCAGTATCTTCTGTATAGTTTTCAGTAACTTCTAATTTTAGTTAAGTAAGTAATCAGTTTAGTAGTAAGCCAGTAATCAGTTTAGTTGAGTAATCAGAATGCAAATTTATGTTCAAGTTTAAATATATGATGCCAACAGTGGTTTATTCCGAATTGTAATTTATTTCTGAGATTGAGTGTCTTTTCCTTTTTCAGGTATAATTAAATTACTGTAAGGCTAGGCGTACACCGGTTAGTCAAGACAAGAAAAGACGAGATTAGTCACGTTCAGTCACAGTACTTCACATAGTTGCTTGTGAAGCAAAACACACCAATTAGTCATTGCATCGGTGTGTGCTGCTTTATAAGGAACTATATGAATTATTGTGATTAAACGTGACTAATCTAGTCTTGTCTTGTCTTGACTAACCGGACAAGCCAGAGAACTACTAGGAGGAGGAGTAGGAGTAGGGGTAGTATCTTCTTCTTCTTCTTCTTCTTCTTCTTCTTCTTCTTCTTCTTCCTCTTCTTCTTCCTCCTCTTCTTCTTCTTCTTCCTCTTCTTCTTCCTCCTCTTCTTCTTCTTCTTCTTCTTCCTCCTCTTCCTCCTCCTCCTCCCTCCTCCCTCCTCCTCCTCCTCCTCCCTCTTCGTCTTCCTCCTCCTCTTCCTCCTCTTCTTCTCCTTCTTCTTCTTCTCCTACTTCTTCATCTTCCGGTGTACGCCTGGCCTTAGGCGTACCATTCCTCCACGCATGCTCAGCCTAATGAGGAATGCACGCGATTTTCGTCTGTATTCTGTAAAAATTGTGTTTTTTTTTTGTCAATGGTTGTCAATGGCATCTAGGGAATTAGCATTTAAAATGCATTTAACGTTTTGTCGTATTCCTAATTGTATAAATACCGTTCACAATAGTAATTGCGGCTTCTATTCCTTCCATATTTACAAACGTTAAGTGATTCAACAAAGAAATCGGATCTCAGTTTTGAATTAATCGAGTGAAAAATCCAGTTCAAAAGCATATGATTGATTTGAAGTCTCGCGCCCATAATGCAATTTGAAATTATAACCAATGGAAATGAACTCAGCTGTGGATAAACTACATCGTCTGGTCCATGAGCTTCGAACATAACCTTTTTAAAGTTGATTAAAAAACTTGAATATTGAATATTATAATAATGTTTTAGAACATGCGATATGTTAATTTTATTATTCTAAATATAATTCCACAATCGATAAGTAGGAAAAATAGCGACAGGGAGTTCTATTTCAATTATAAACTAATTTTTACGTAAATAAGCCTATCCTTGCCCATGTTAATCTACCCTCGTAGATTCATACGATTATCCGCCAGAGCGCAACACGGTAGATGCACACAGCGAATATAGTGCAATGCAACAATTTAATATGCCTCCAAATATAGGGAGTGACTGACTAGCCTTACTTACTGTGTTTGTGTTTATTTGTTATAAATTCTTGTAATTTGTTTTTATTAATTGTCTTTTTGTCTTAATCTCCCCACAGAGGCAAATACGCCGCAGTCCGTCGGTGCCGACACAAATCGACCGGACGCCATTTTGCCGCCAAATTCCTGCGCAAACGACGTCGCAGCACCGATCTGCGGACGGAGATCGTTCACGAGGTGGCCGTGCTTGAAAGCTGCCGAGCGTCGCCGCGCGTAGTGAGGCTGCACGAGGTGTATGAGAGCACGCAGGAGATGGTTTTGTTGCTTGAGTTGTGAGTTGGGTTATTAGTTATTCACATTATAGATCATTTAGATAATTTGTTAGATAAGAAAATTAAGACTTGGATAATTTTTAGATGAGTTTCCGCCACATTAGAACGTAATGAACTGTTTTTCATACCTCATATACAGGGTGTTTCAGAACTCCCTACCAATACTCTATGGCATTGTTCCTGGGTGAAAACCATATCTCAATATCATATTTAAATTGTCCAGAAGTCCTTAGTTACTCACACAGCTGCCATTTTGTTTTTTTCACTTATTATTTTCTATCTCAATAATGGTGAAACATATAGAATTGAAACTTTGCACAAACATACATTACATTTAGACAAAGCTACAAAACAATTATGACAATTTTTCAAATCCATAGAACAAAATAGCGGCCATTTAAAATTTTGTTTCTTGAATAACTCGGAAACCGTCGATATTACGAAACTTTTACAGGAATAACTTTGTTTAGTAATTACAAATCGATTGATACCTTATTTGTTAAGATTGGACCAATATTGACTGAGATATGGCAGCTTCAGTGAAAGGTGACCGCTGGAGGTTACTTCCACTCCTTTTTACTGTCTTTAAAATTCACACAAAATAATCTAAAATTGTTTGAAAATAACATGCAAAGCAGACGGAGACTGTTGCATTGTTGTAGCAGACTTTAGCCGCAAGCCCAGGATGCACTGCAACCAGCCTCCAGCGGTCACCTATCACTAAAGCTGCCATATCTCAGTCAATATCGGTCCAATTTTAACAAATATGGTTTCAAACGATTTGTAATTAAATTTACTAAAAAAAAGTTATTCCTGTACAAAGTTTCAATTCCATATGTTTCACCATTATTGAGATAAAAAATAATAAGTGAAATAAACAAAATGGCAGCTGTGTGAGTAACTAAGGACTTCTGGACAATTTGAATATGATATTTAGATATGGTTATCACCCAGGAACAATGCCCTAGAGTATTGGTAGGGAGTTCTGAAACACTCTGTATGGAGGCCGAAAATCTTCGGTTTCCGACGAGGTCAGCTGGAGGCCGGTAAACGTTCACGGCCCTTGGACGGAGAAGAAAATGACCTTGAATGACATCTGTTTCTATCCAATCAACAACACTGTATGTGTTCTTGCTAGTATCCTAACCTCAAAGTTTCGTTGGCCACTAAGTTGATATTTTCATTGTTTGTTTTGCATTATTTTTGTTGTTTTGTTTGTTTATTTTGTGGCGAAAAATAGCGTTCACAACGTGTGCAAAAATGTTTTGCCGACTCTCAATCGCTTCAAGTTCTCGACGTTCGTCTCGAACTTTGAAACCGCAATTTCGAGCCGGCAAATACACATTTCCCTAGGTGCAAAATATAGTATTTCAGACGAACTGCTTTGCTAATAGATTATTGCTATATTCGATTAATTTGAAATTTAATGATTTATTAAATAATTTAATTGGTGCACTTCACTAGACATAAAATGACTATCATACAGTATCCTCCTCATAGACTGTTATAGTGCGATTCACGTCAAGAAGTCAGCATTGCTTAGATGGGAGTTTGCTATCCTTGCTCAGCACAAGTCAGTTGCTGATGTCTCTATCCTATTCGCACTGTGCATAGTTTCCGCACTGTGCATTGTTGTCGCACAGTGCCCAACAAACAGGTTTGGTGCAGTTTTCTCTTTCTCTCTCAATAAAACTTGGCATCAATGCTCCTCATATAAACAATGCTGACTTCTGGACGTGAATCGGACTATTATAGATTATTGCTATATTCGATTAATTTGAATGATTTATTAAATAATTAATAAAAATATTGGTTGTTGTGGATATCCATACTTCGTGTACTGCAGAGATTAATACTCGTAGAATGAAAGATTACTTCTTACATCTTATTTTTTATTACATCTTACTTCTTGATACAGTACTTACTCTATTTTGAGTCGCGGACGCGTTACGAACAATGATGTTCATCCTCGGCGCTTTGAGCTACGACCGACTTGCTTAAAAACATTGTAAGGCTATGGAAGGTATTGGGATGTAAACTTCCCCCTTTTCACCCCCCACTCCCACCACATCCCAATACCTTCCATAGCCTTACAATGTTTTTAAGGAAGTCAGTCGTAGCTCAAAGCGCCGAGGATGAACATCATTGTTCGTAACGCGTCCGCGACTCAAAATAGTGTAAGTACTGTATAGCAAGAAGTCATCTTTTATTCTAAGAAAAATATTAACTGTCTCAATAAATTTCTTGTGACCCTCAAAGATAATTGATAAAAGATACATAAAATAAAAAAGTTATGTGGGCATCATTCTGGGTTTCAGTGCTTTCTGGTTTTCTTCAATTCTCAATAAATTGTCAATTTTCTCATGTCGTACATTTTTCTGTTTTTTTCTGTTTCACCCTCTTTTTTCTCAATTTTATAAAATAATTTTATTAAATTACAGGGCGTGTGGTGGTGAACTGCAAATGCTTTTAGACAAGGATGAAGTACCTAGCGAACATCAGGTGCTAAGGCTTATGAGACAGATCCTCGATGGACTCATACACCTACACTCAATCAATGTGGCTCATCTAGATATCAAGGTAAATAAGTTATATAATAAAACTTGAAAAACTACAGTGGCGGCTCGTATATAAGGACTCTTGGACATAGCTCTCCCTTAACTAAATTCATTTTAAAAATTTTATTCATGCCTGGTTTTTCAGTCGTTCAATAACCTTATTGAATCAATTACTTTTTTTGCATTTGAAAACACATGGTTATTGATTCAATAGAGCTATTGGATCCATAAACTGTCTATTGAGTGACTGAAAAACCGGGCATCAGTCTTCCAAAGAAATAGAATAGAATGGTCATTTGTCTATTCTTCTCCTTGCTTCTTTTTCTTCTTCTTCTTGTTCTTCTTCTTCTTCTTCTTCTTCTTCTTCTTTACGCGTTACTTCTACTTCTTCTTCAATTCTTCTTCTTTATCTTCTTCTTCTCTTCTTCCTTTTTCTTTCTTTTTCTCCTCCTCCAGACTCTTTATCTTCTTCTTCTTCTACTTCTCTTCACAGTCTTCGCTTCCCTTTCTTCTTCTTCTTCTTTCTTTCTTTTCTTCATCTTCCATTTTCTTTTTATTTTCTCCCTCTTCTTTTCTTCCTTCTTCTTCTTCTCTTTTTTCTTTCCTTATTTTCTTCTTTTTTCTACTATTCTTCTTCATCTTCTTCTTCTTTCCTCTTCTTCTTCTTCTTCTTCTTCTTCTTCCTTCTTCTTTTCTTCTTCTTCCTCTTTCTTTTACTTTCTTTTTCTTCTTTTTTCTCTCTCGTTAGGCAGAGACCCTTCATCATGCTTCTCCATCTTGTTGGTGATGTATATATACTCTGAAAAGTAAAGAAACGGCTTAATACATACAGTTGACACTGGGATCATACTAAAATTGAAAATAGTAATTCAAAAATATGGTCCGCCATCTTGGATCTGCCATATTGAATCTTAATTCATCTTTTTAAATGAGAAAGATAGAAACCCTAAAGATGAAGGAGAGGAAGAGGAGGAAGAAAACAACAACAACAAGAAGAAGAAGAAAGAAATAAGCAGGGTAGAAGAAGAAGGAGAGAAGAAGAAGAGAAGAAGAAGAAGAAGAAGAAGAAGAAGAAGAAGAAGAAGAAATAAGAGCCGTAAAAGAAGTAGCAGCTCAAGAGGACAGAAAAAATGAGTAGGAGAGTAGAGAAGAATGCGAAGCAGAAGAAGAAGAAGGAGATGAAAAACTAAACAGATAGCAAGAATCTAGCCATAAGCAATAAAATTGCACGCAGTAGAATCTTATTATTTTATGTTGGTGATTTACGGATAATTTTATTATGCTTCAACTATAGAAAGTGTGGTTTTATCGGGCTACTAAACAGTAACTTATTGTTAAAGTTTATTAACCTGTGAGAAGAAGACGTTAACCTTAAAGGTTCATCGAAACTTGCAAAAAGCAAATAAGAAAAGTTAAAGTTATTTCTCTTCTTCTTCTTCTCCTTCTTCTTCTTCTGCTTCTTCTTCTGCTTCTTCTTCTTCTTCTGCTTCTTCTTTCTTCTTCTTCTTCTTCTTCTTCTTATTCTTCTTCTTCTTCTTCTTCTTCTTCTTCTTCTTCTTCTTCTTCTTCTTCTTCTTCTTCTTCTTCTTCTTCTCCCCTTCTTCTTCTACTCCTTTTCTTCTTCCTCTTCTTCTCTGTCTCATTCTTCACGCCCTCATCTTCATTCTCTCAGACCTTCCCTTCTTCTTTTTTCTCTCTCTTCATCTTCTGTTTTCCTCTTTCTCATATCTTATAAATCCTTTTCTTTCTTCTTCCTCTTCCTCCACCTCCACCATTTTCATTTTTTTCTTCTTCTTCTTCTTCTTCTTCTTCTTCTTCTTCTCCTTCTTCTTCTTCTCCTCTTCTTCACACGTCCTTCTTCTTCCTCCGACCTTCCCTTCTTTTCTTTCTTCCTCTTTTCCTTTTTCTTCTTCTTCTTCTTTCATCTTATTTATCCTTCCTTCTTCTCTCTCTCTTCTTCTTCTTCCTTCTTCTTTTTTCTTCTTCTTCTCCTTCATATTCTTCTTCCTCTTCTCCTTTATAATTATTATTTTTCTATTCTTCTTCTTTTCTACTTCTTCTACTTCTTCCATTTCTACTTCTTCTATCCTTTTCTTCTTTTCCTTCTTCTTTTCCTTGTTCTTCTTCTTTATCTTCTTTTTATTTCTTCTTCTTTCTCTCTTTTCCACTTCCCCTTTTTCTACTTCTTCTATTTCTACTTATTTTTCTACGACTTCTATTTCTACTTCGTCTTCTTCTTCTTCTTCTTTTCTTCTTCTTCTTCTTCTTCTTCCTCTTCTTCTTCTTCTTCTCCTACTTCTTCTTCTTCTTCTTCTTCTTCTTCTTCTTCTTTCTTTTTCTTTCTTCTTTTCTTCTTCGTAGAAGAAGGAGGAGTAAGATCATAAGAAGAAGCAGAAACAGAAGAAGAAGAAGAGGAGAATTAGAAGTAGATGGAAAAGAAGAAAGAAAAATTGGAACAAATAGAAGAGGTGTCACATTTAAGAAGGTGATCCACATCACACAGACAAGGAAGTAATTATCTCTTTATTGATATGCTAATTTTCAAACAAATAACAAAACTCCTCTTCTCAGCACTGCTGGGAATGTGTCATTGAAATAACCCCACTTCTGTGTCATCCCAAGTACACGGAACTATATAGCCTACTGCTGACATCATGAACCAAATGTCAGTTTTTCGACATGTACAGTACAAAATACAGTAATAGATTTAGTTCAAATCAAATCATCTATTTGCCATAAAAAATTGAAATCACAAAATGGAAATAAAATGAAATTCATAACCTCATAATAAATCAATAATAATGAAATAGAATAAAATAAAATAAGAGACATAAAGTAAAAAATAAAACATACAACAATATAAATAAATTTATAATTCATATGTAAAATTAAATACAAATTTATGTGTACGTATATTCCTTGAAAATTCCCATCAAGTTAAACTCGATGTAATAGTCTATTAAACCCTTGTAATTTATTTATTTCTGACAATTATTCGCTGTGTGCACGTAGGTGGTGGGGATAATAAAATCGACACCTGCGCTCACGCGGAATTTTAGTGAACGAAACCAGGTAGTTTAACATGAGAAAGGATAGGGAATAAGCATTTACAATGCATTTAAAGTATTGTCGTATTCCTAATTGTATAAATACCGTTCACAATAGTAATTGCGGCTTCTATTCCTTCCATATTTCCAAACGTAAAGTGATTCAACAAAGAAATCGGATCTCAGTTTTGAATTAATCTAGTGAAAAATCCAGTTCAGATTGATTTGAAGTCTCGCGCGCATAATCCATTTCAAGATAATAACCAATGGGAATGAACTCAGCTGTGGATAAACTACTTCGTCTGCTCAGTCTGTTTGAAACATATAAACTTCAAAGTTGATTTTAAAACTTGAATTGAAGATTATAATAATGTTTAAGAACATGCGATATGTTAATTTCATCATTCTAAATATAATTCCACAATCGATAAGTAGGAAAAATAGCGACAGGAAATTCTATTTCAATTATAAACTAATTTTTACGTACATAAGCCTATCCTTTCCCATGTTAATCTACCTGGAAAGATTTATACGATTATCCGCCAGAGCGCAACACCGTAGATGCTCACAGCGAATACACTGCACAATATGTGGGAAGAAATAACAGGCATAGCCCAAAACTACTTCAATCCCAAATTTGGATTACACGTTCTAGATGTTATGTTCTTATGTTCATATCATAGACTAACTCTGTTCTTATGTTCGTATCATAGACTGTATAGTTAGTCTATGGTTCATATTATGAGCCTTTTTCCACTGCTAATATTGATCCAAAAACCACAAAACATCAACAATTTTGACTTTTAGAGATTTAGGCACTACTCACACCTGGAAACTTCCACATCGAAAAGCAACTCATCGCTCGGCGACTCAGCGACGCAGCATGTGTTTTCAAATGACGACGCTCAGACTAGGCGACATCGCCGCGCAACTGAGTTGCTCTTCGATTTGACATGCTGGTCGCCGAGCGATGTGTGGACAGATTCTATGTACAGAAAAGTGAGGTTAGGTGATATTCTAACCACATCAAACTGGAAAAGTAGGATTATTTGCTTTAGTAGTATTTCATCATTTTTTATTCACTTCAACTTATAAAATATCGAAGATAAGTTATAAAATTCTCAAAATATTTACTTTTTGAGAATATTGTGATAGTAGTCGAACAGCAACTCTGGCAACTAGAGTAGCGGCTGTGAGTATGACAAGCAACTGCTGCATCGCTGAGTTGCTTTTCGATGTGAAGTTTCCAGGTGTGAGTAGTGGGTAAGGTGCCGAAAGCAAATTTACAAAACAAATATAAAACTTTAAAAACTCTAAGGGCCGGTTCATGAGCTCGGGATTTAGCCAAGTCCTAGACTAAAACGGGTGGCTACCGTAGCATCGACAAACGTTTGTCTCGACAGGTTAGTGGGTAAGCAGCATAGAGAGCCCTTAGTACATAGTGTCGATGGTACGGTGGCCACCCGTTTTAGTCTAGGACTTGGCTAAATCCCGAGCTCATGAACCGGCCCTAAATATTCACTTGCATTTTGCGACGAATTGAACTGGGTTCATTCGTTTGTTTCGGAATTCGTGTTGTGCTAACAACAATTGATAATAACCAATTAACAATTGATAATCGTAGTGAGTTTGTAATTGTTCAATTAATATAAACCCGTTATTTATCAGTTGATAATCTTAGTAATTCTGTAATTATTAAAGAGTTGTTTTTCATGATATAATGTTCGTTTCTATAGAGATAATTATAGAGACACACATTTCAAATTGTTGAAACCTTTCTACTGTGTTAAATTAACCGGTGCTAACTGGCTTCTAGTTCTCAATAATCTTTATTTGTTTATGATCAATTTTAACATTTTTTCTCATTTTTCTTTGCAGCCCCAAAACCTGGTGCTAACGGGGAAGTTTCCAGACTGTGATGTGAAACTCTGCGATTTCGGAATTTCGAGGTTTCTGAGCGAAGGCGTAGACGTTAGAGAAATCCTGGGAACACCCGATTATGTTGGTGAGTATAGAGAAGTAGCTGCCAAACATCAGCGCTCAAGTGAGAGACAGAGGAACAACCTGGGGGGATTGAAGATAGATTATCATTGAATCACATGTAAAAATGCCTGTTTTCAAACCCATCGTATTTGATAAATATTCAGCCAAAATATTCCAGTAACTTATAAAATCAAAGCTAGGATGTTCAAGAACACTTCAGTTGTCTCTTTAAGAGAAAAGAAACAAAGATAATTTTAATTTGATCCTCTTTCCAAAAGCATTCCTTTCAAAAAAAGAGTGAGATACGTACTGATATAAAATATAATATTGAATGTAAATAGATGAAATATGGAAAATATAAGATGTAAATACAATGTTGTAATTGAATTAAATATTATTTGTGTGAAATAGTTTATGTCTCTGGAATAATAATGTTTATCATACATACGATACCGATGGTTACACATAGCGGGAAGTTCAAACTTCAAAATCCTAACCTAGCAAGAAGAGTCTAGCAACAAGATAACAAAAATTCTGATAAAAGTATATTAATCCAATTAATACATTCATTAAAACACATTGAAACCACTAAATAATAGATAGCAATAAAATATTGATGATACCTTAATGATTTAATTGAATTCTATCTCAAAATCGTGTTTTGTTCCTATCTCGCAATGGTTGAAATCCCCCAGGTTGTTCACTCTCTCTCACCTAGAGCGCGCTGATCAGGTCTATTAGCTACTCCTCTATTGGAAAAATTACTTATCTACGACCATGTTATAACGCAATCATTACAGTTTCATAATTGAAACCAGTAGCTTTTTCGAAATGGAATTTGAAACTTGTACAGTAATGACCTCATTACGATACAGATTGTACAGAGTGGCGCAAAAAGAATGGATGGATTTGTGTAGGATATTATCAGTGCATTGGAGCTGTCTGTGACCGCAGAGCGACACCATTTTGTAGATTAAAGTATCCAGTTTTAGTAACAATTGCGCAATTGACCTTGAAAAATCGTATATTTGCTGTTGAGCAACATTTCCAAAAGAATAAATCTGCAATCGTCGTTCAACGGAGCTTTAGCAGAGAGTTTTAAGTCGAGCTTATTGGCATGTGATTCTTCTTTACTTAAAATCAAGTTTACTGTCGTAAATATCGTTGAATTGAAGATTTGAATACTGCAATACATGAAAGTATTGCTGCTGTATCAAAAGTTAAGGACCAATTTGAGGCTTTTAATGAGCATTGACGCATTAAGGGCTCCATCTTTCCTGTGTAATTTTTAAAAAAATACTCAAGTGTTTTTGACTTTTTCATACAAATTCTCAAATTGGGTAATTTACTTGGTATCTTGGTGTAAGGAAGATGAATGTATGATGAAAATAAACTTTCTTATAACACTTTGAAAAACATCCGTTCTTTATGCGCCACCCTCTATATTATGAAACGGTTCTAGTTCAATGTGTTCCAGTTTTAAAACACTGGAACGGAACAAAACGCAATCGCAGCTGATAAAAGCACTGTAGTTGCTCATGCGTGTGTGCTTTTAGCAGCTTCCTAACCTATAAGATAAACATTGAAATAGAACAAGTGTCGTTTGAATCAAGGTTAGTTTAGATTGATAATGTAGTTATTAGTGGTTATTGTTGGTTGTAGATTGAATGATGTATGCAATGGTTGTATTTTAGCCTTTAAATGACTCTTGAAATAACTTTAAATATAGCAGGATTATTTTAACTTGTCAGAAAACAGCTGATTTAACGTCAGTAAACGAGCGTACATCAATCAGCTGTTTTCTGACAAGTTAATATAATCCAGCTATAACTCGCAGCGTTGCTGCTCGCATTTTAACTTCGGTATCTCATTCGTCATTTAAAGGCTCTCATAATACAACCATTGCATATAAACTACTATTCTCAACTCTTTTTACTGCTGCTTTTTATGCGTAAAATCACAAACATTTTTATCAATGAAAGTAGAACTGCCTCTGGTAAAATGATAGAAACTAACTCTGATATAATAATATTACTAGGATATCCCAGGTCGCATAAAACTGCGACTATTGAAATACATGAAATAGTTTCCAATCCTCCTCCTTCATCTACTTCTTTTCAATATTTTTATTCTCCTTTTCTTCTTGTTCTTATTCGTCTTCTCCTTTTTCTTCTTCGCCTCATGGTTCTTCTCTTATCTTTTTCTTTTTCTCCTTCTTCTTTTTCTTTTCTCCGACCACGGTTGAGTGTTTATGGGAAGGATGTCCTTGCATATCCTTCTCCAAGAATGGACATCTATATGTTCAAACTCCGCCGTTTCATGTGGATACAGAACGATCATTTTACTGTTAGCGTATTGAATCTCATATCTAATCATATATTGTTTATTACAGCTGTAGAGTATAATAATAAGGTTCCATAGATCTCTTTTTCTGCGTTTATTGAATGGATTATTGTAATTGCTTATTTTAGTTTCAAAACTAAACCATCGTCATACTTTAGAACCTGACCATGTATTTATAAATAAAATAGCTGTAAGAAATTATGTAGAAGTAAAGCTCTTATTCGTATTATTTGATTAGCTTCTATAGTATAAGCTTTGTTAAGTGAATTATTGAAGATTGTAATAATTATGGTAAATTCATTTCAGACGAGATTCATTGCTAAACTTTATAGTCTAGAATTTAAGCTGTTATTGTAATCTACATGAATAAAGTGATAAATCTAAATCTAAATCTAAATCTTCTCCTTTTTCTTTTCCTCCTTTTTTTCTTCTCCTTTTCCTTCTTCTCCTCCTCCTTCTTCTTCTATTTTTTCTTCTCCTTTTTTTTTTCTTCTTCTCGTTTTTCTTCTCCTTTTTCTTCTCCATCTACTTCTTCTCCTTATTCTCTTTCTTTTCCTTCTCGTCCTTCTCCACCTTATTCGCCTTCTCCTTCTTCTTCTTTTCCACCATCATTTAATTCTTTTCCTTCTCCTCCTTCTTCCCCTTCTTTTCAATCTTCTTCACATTCTTCTACTTCTCCTTCTTTATCTCCTCCTTTTCCATCTTCTTCTCCTTCTCTTTCTTCTCCTCCTTTTCATCTCCTTCTTTTTCTCATCTTCTCCTTTTTCTCAATCTTTTTCTCATTCTTCTGCTTCCTCTGTTTTTTTTTTCTTATTCTCCTTCTTTTCTCCTTTTTCTTCTTCTTCTCCCTCTTTTCCATCTACTTCTCCTTCTTCTTCTCGTTCTAAATCTTCTCATTATTCTCCTTCGCTATCTTTTTCTCTCTGCACAAATAATGCCCTTACCGGTGCAATGAACAATGAAAAATAAATTTTTGTTTCAAAACAGCTGATCATCATCAAATCATAAGTTTAAATGTGAAATTTTTCGGCTCACCTATCCCTATGTTGAAGCAATGGCAAAAATTGAAAGTTTGATCGCTCATTTCTCATCTCCACGATATTTTTTTTCAAAATGTAAGACCTTATCAAACATCTACTCAACGAGATCTTTCAAATGAGACCTGAACGAACAAAATTGGTTGAAGAACAACGGAGGAGTTGAGGTCTCAAAAAACATGTTCGCCTTTATAATACAGGGTGTCCCAAAAAATAGTGACTGCAGTACTACCACAGTATTCTTCAAGTCAAAACAAACAGAAAACGTCGTTGGCAAAATGCTGATTTCTCCTTAGTTTACCTGTAATCCGCCATTTTGTGTTTTTAATATTTTTCATCATATCTCGTTAAAAAACAAGATTTTCTCATGATATTTTAATTCTCTTCAAATAGCCATATCTCGGTTGTTTATTATCCGATTCTTTGGAATTATATACCGTTTTATTCAGAATAAAATTCTCTACATGTTTGTATTTCAACGTTTTATCGTAAAAAGCCATATTCCTCCAGTAAAATCGAATTGAAAATTTTAGTCGGTCGCCATTTTGGAAAAAACAGATATTGAAATTTATTGATATATGCATTTTGTAAACCACACCTTTAATTATACCCCTATCAAATTTCATGAGAAAATCTTGTTTTTTTAACGAGATATAATGAAAAATATTAAAAACACAAAATGGCGGATTACAGGTAAACTAAGGAGAAATCAGCATTTTGCCAACGACATTTTCTGTTTGTTTTGACTTGTAGAATACCGTGGTAGTACTGCAGTCATTAGTTTTTGGGACACCCTGTATAGATGTGGCTTGGAAGTGTATCACTTAACATACAAAAAATGTCCCGATTACTCATTCATAGCTTAATAATTTTGTTTTCTCCTTTCCAGCTCCTGAAGTCTTGAACTATGAACCAATAAGCCTGGCTACCGATATGTGGTAAGTAAAGCAGGATCATTTTAACTTGTCAGAAAACAGCTGTTTCGGTAATAAGTAAACAGTGATTTTGACACAATAATCAAAAGGCTTAAAAGTCTTGAAGACCTTTAAAGTCTTTGAAAGACCTTTTTAAAGAAGACCTTTCAAAGAATAACTTTTCAAAACACCTTTTCAATAATCTGCGAGATTCAGCATTTGTAGGTTAAGTATTGTGATGCTGGTGGCCGAAACATATGTTTTCTGACAAGTTTAAAGGATCCTGCTATAACTTAGTGGTTGAGGTTTTTATTTTGTCAAGGCCAAAAACGTTGAACAAAGGTCTAATATTTGAACATGAAATAATGTTTAACAAATTGTTATAGCTCCAAGTAAGAAATTTCTACCATCCTTCTGGTATTGTTTGTTGATTAGACGATTATAAATTATTTTTCCTACAGTTACCTCATAATGTGGCTGTTCCTGCACTGATTTCAGTACCTAAAATGTTTTCATTACACTCTAGTGCGTGAAGAAACTTATCGCACTCCAGATTTGCAACATAATATCTCAATATCTCAAGCTCTAATATTTCCGAAATTTTAGTGCAGAAACATAATTTCTCCTTGAAAATAGTATTTCAAGTGAAAGTAAACTTTCATGGTATCATAAATGGCATTTTATTCTAACGAATTATTCATATAATTTTCATAATAAACTCCAATTGCGGGTTGAATTGTTTTCACATAATATAACATGTAAAAAACATACATAAAAAAGAAATCAACAGAACATAACCCGTTACCCATAGAAATGTTCAATGGAAGTTATTCGCCATCCGCCAAATTATATGAATATTACTATACTCATTGTTGGCATCAAATTCTTCTTTTTCTTCCTTTTTTTCTGTCTACTTCTTTCCACCCACTCTAGTACATGGATCTCCATAGTTGAGTGGGTTAATTTCCATAAATTTTCTTTCCTTGATGTTATATGTTTTTTTCTACATTTTTGTAGTCAATATTTTATTAATGTATTCTTAGGTTTTAGTTTTGAAGGAAATAAATTTATTATTTATTCAATCATTCATTCAATTCCCATTCTTTACCATTTCTTTCTTCTCTTTTTCTTCTCACATTATTATTCTCATTCTTATTGATTCTTGTTCTTGACATTATTGTTCTTGTATGACAGAACATCATTATACACCGTTAAGAAGCTATATGTACATATTTCTCATATTAATTTTTCTCAAAGATAAATTATACATTTTTCTAATTTTTCAGGTCAGTGGGAGTATTACTCTACGTATTACTGACAGGATGCTCGCCGTTTGGGGGTGATACAAAGCAGGAGACATTCTGCAACATAACCCAGTGCAGACTCGACTTCCCTGAGGATATCTTCGAGGAGATCTCCGAAGATGCTAAGGATCTCATGCGAAAACTGATGGTCAAAAACCCTAGGTAAGTCAATGAGCGAATCAATGTTCATTGACTGATTGATTGATTGATTGATTAATTTATTGATTGATTAATTTATTGATTGATTTACTGATTGATCGATTGACTGATTGATAAATTGATTGATTCATTGATTAATTGACTGATTGATTGATTGATTGAAGGCAAGTACTGGCTGCCAGTAACTTTCCGTTTCTACTTTCCCCATTTTTAAGCCACTCTAGTTATAAGAGATTTCATCCAATCTTCAATACAGGGTGTCCCAAAAAATAGTGACGCCAGTACTACCACGGTATTCTACAAGTCAAAACAAACAGAAAATGTCGTTGGCAAAATGCTGATTTCTCCTTAGTTTACCTGTAATCCGCCATTCTGTATTTTTAATATTTTTCATCATATCTCGTTGAAAAAACAAGATTTTCTCATGAAATTTGGTATCCTCTCCAAAAAAGAATTCGTCACCCGTCCCCTACCCCCGACCCTATTGAAAACGCTGGTGTGGAAACTAAAACATGCTGAAATATTCATTGAGGTGATATACCGTATTAATTGGATTAATGGGTATTAATTGGTGATATACAGAGTGTCCCAAAAAATAGTGACGCCAGTACTACCACGGTATTCTACAAGTCAAAACAAACAGAAAATGTCGTTGGCAAAATGCTGATTTCTCCTTAGTTTACCTGTAATCCGCCATTTTGTGTTTTTAATATTTTTCATCATATCTCGTTAAAAAAACAAGATTTTCTCATGAAATTTGGTAGGGATATAAATAAAAGTGTGTTTTACAAAATACATATATCAATAAATTTCAATATCTGTTTTTTCCAAAATGGCGACGTCCAAATATCTTGAACATTCTCAAATTTACTACTGTATCATATTTTCACATTCATGAAATTCATCAATTGGTTGTTCCATCCAATAATAAATTGAGAATGTTCGAGTGACAAAGATAGGGAAACATAATTATGTTTTGCATTCATAAATTTATTCTCATGTCTCACTACTAAAATCGAATTAAAAATTTAGTCGGCCGCCATTTTTGAAAAAACAGATATTGAAATTTATTGATAAATGCATATTGTAAACCACACCTTTAATTATACCCCTACCAAATTTCATGAGAAAATCTTGTTTTTTTAACGAGAAATGATGAAAAATATTAAAAACACAAAATGGCGGATTACAGGTAAACTAAGGAGAAATCAGCATTTTGCCAACGACATTTTCTGCTTGTTTTGACTTGTAGAATACCGTGGTAGTACTGGCGTCACTATTTTTTGTGACACTCTGTATATCACCAATTTATCACCTCAATGTATATTTCAGCATGTTATATTATATTTGTGACACTTTCAATGTTTTTGAGCGAAGACTCTTGTAAATGCAACTTTATTGAATAAAGATTATTTGAATTTGAATAGAAAAGACTGGAGTTGTATTAACCACAAGTTTTCAAAATATTGAGGTACCGGTTCCGTTTGATACACCATTATCAATCTCTGGTAAACTCTAGAGATAGATAAACTCCATAGTCCATCAGAGATTGATGATCTGTGAGAGATTAGAGAGTAACTCTGAGAGATATAGGCCTGGTTGTTCGTACGTCTATTAAATTTAACCGGGCGATAAATCGAGGACAGCAACATAATGTGATCGACGACAAACTGAACTGACTTGAAATGAAGAATTGAGACAAAATAGTGTTGGAAAGCCTTGAATTGCATTGATTTTATTTGCACAACTACATTACTCATCATTTTTATTGGATGTTATTACAAAATCATATTCTGTAGACAAAACTCAGAGATTTTATCAATGAGGCAGAAGGTATCTGGCAGTGAAAAATACCAAAGGCATATTTTTTTCAAATATCAGCTGGTTGTGCACACATTTTGAATTGTTGAAACATTTCTACTCCATTAAAAACAGGGTTAAATTAATTGGTGCTGATTGAGGGATTAAATTTTTCAAGAGGTTAAATTTTTTTACATAGATATAGATAAATATTTTAACATGTGGTTAAAAATTTATCAGATGGGAAAGTATAAGTATCAGTTTTACCAACCAAAAGTCTGTAACATTGTGGCTTGATGCAATTTTCGGAGCTAGTTCGTTTTGAATAAACATGTAATTTATTAGAGAATGTTAATGCAGTTGATCTTACTAGTTATTTAGCTAAAATATATTGTTCTAATAACACTATTTAACTTGGATTTTTAATTTCAAATTATTTAAGTTTGTCGTCAATCCCACTATGTTGCAGTCCTTGATTTATTGCCCGGTTAAATTTAATAGACGTACGAACAACCAGGCAATAGAAATCTCTAGAGATTGGTTAACTCTAGAGTTCACCAGAGATTGATAATCATGTAACAACTGAAACCGGTATCTCAATAGTTTGTGATTATGACAACTTCCATTATTTTCTCTTGATATGGATAACTACCACAATATTACCTTCTATACTACACAAATAAAATAATCCAATCTCTTTGAAATTTGCAAAATGAAATGCATGCGCAGTATGCAAACTATTTGTAAAAGTGGTCATTTCATTTCCAAGAACTTGAAATCATTTGTCACATGATATTTATGAAGGGAAATAAAATTATTATTTATTATTATTATTATATTTCCATACAATCATGAATCTAATAATATCCTTTTCCTTTTCACAGTAAAAGACTCAGCGCCATAGAATGTCTTCAGCATCCGTGGTTCACCACTCCACGCCCATCATCATCACTATCCTCAACATCTGGTCTGAACTCCCTCAACATTGGCGCAACAACCCCACGCACCCCAACCCTCAGCAAAAGGCCGGCTCCAACCATGGAACACTCTGAAGACCGGTCACTATCAACTGACTCCGAATCAGACTCGGATGACACAGAAACTGCCGTCAACTCCAGAAAGAACGCAGAGTTTGATCCATGTTTGGTGCAACATGCAGAGAAATTGGGTTTCAAACAGGATTCAGAAATTGGTGAAAAGTCTGTTCAGGATGCAGAAAGTTGTCCCAAGACAAGACCTAATGCAGAAGTTTCTGAAACAAATCTTGAAAATGCAGGAAGTGATGTCAAGATGAGACTTAGCAGAGAAGTTGGCAAAAAGTCTTTTCAGGAAGCAGAATGTGGTGCTAAAACATGTCCTAGTGCAGAAATTGATGAAGAATTAGGTGAAAACATGAGAAAAACTGGTGCTAATTCAAGGCCTCATGTAGAGAATGTGACAAATCTAGGTGAAAACACAAGAAAAACTAGTCTCAACCTTCAAAATGGTTGTGAAATTGCAGAATGTAATCCCAGTGCAACAGAAAGTGCTTCAAACCATCATCAGGGTGCAGAAACTGAATCCTGTGTGGCAGAAATTGATCCTTGTCAGGAAACAGATCACCATGAGGACAGATCATCAACAACATCTAGCTGCTGTTTAGATCATGATGAGAAATCATCAACAATTTCATCATCATCAACTCTAACCGCAGAGTCTGGCAGTGATAGGTGCTCAGTTATTGGCAGCACTGGTGATTTGGACTGTGAGAATTTGATGATGCCTGCACGAATGTTTTCAGGAACAGCATGTGCAGGAACAACCTCTGCAGGAGTAGCATCCAAAGGATTGAGTGGTGAGCGGAAAAGGTCTTTCATGCGTAACATGGAAAGTTTGGTCCAGAAACTTACCTATACTGATCCAGAAAGTCCAGTAATGGAGACAACAAGGGAAAATGTCAACTCAAACAACAAGTTTGAAGAAAATAGTCCCAAAAATATCAATAGGCTTGTCAACAGAAGATTGGATGCAGATTTGGATAGATTCTTGGGTAGTGCTTCAAAAAGCACCAACAATGAGAATGATTGTTACAGAGCATCAACACCAAACAGTAGAGGTAACAAATCAATCAATTTTGAAGAAAGTTTGTCAAATGATGATACCAGCTATAGATTGTCATCAAAATGTGCAGCTGACAGCAATCAAGAGTTGTCAGACTCCAGCAGTGATGACTCCAGTTCTAGAAAGAGAACTCTGGGTGGAAATCAATATTCTTCAAACTGTAGTTATGACTCCAATCTGAGAAGAGGTTCAAGACTTCTCTGGGAAGATTCAAAATCGAGCAGCAGCAGTTCTGATGATCTCAGAAACTGTTGTGGAAGTGCAACATCGGATGTCAAGAGGCACTTGAAGGGTAATATTAATGATGATGCATCCAGCAGATCAATGTTGAAAGATTCTTGGTACAAAGACAGCAAAACCTGTACTTCTGGTGCTAGATTGAGACATGTGGATGGTTTCCGGAGTCTGGCACGTGCCTCAGGCATGCAAACAATGCCTGTCTCCAGTTTCCTGCACTACAAACTAGATTGCGGCTACAATTTCCTCACACGCAGCAGTTTTGGTTATGAGAGCGGTGATGAATCCATGTTCAAATTTAGACGTGTGTTTATTTTGGATGACACTGATGACCGGCTCTCCCCACCACCGTCCATCAATGGTTCGCTAAGCTCTGACAACTCCATCAGTGACTCCAATAGCGACACCATCAGTGAAATGTCAATAGATTCCAGTAGTGATCGGTCCAGCATCATTTCCCTTGATGATTCCCTTGACTTTGTCTACGGAAAAAGTCTGGCACAAGCGCGCCACTACTCAACATCTTGTTACAATGTTTGGGAAGCGGTTAAAAGTCAGGCTGGTGCATCCACAAGATCCAGAGTTTGCCCCAGGGAGTGTGATGGGTCTTTTGCAAGAGCATTGTCCAAGTTCACCAGTGGGGAAACTGCAGAACTGAAAGACGTATCCTACAAAGAAGGAGCCTTCCACCGGCAACGTAAATCTTTGACCATTTTCAATGGATATAATGCATCCACATCATCCAGAGCCACCACACCCATAAATAAGAAATGTATAGGCCTTGAACTGATGCGGGAACACAATGGTAATGTGGTTGTGATAAGGGAGGTGAAGGCAGTGCATGGAAGCAAATTCCCCAGATGCAGTGAGGTGAAGTGTGAATCGGTCCAGTCGAGAATTAGGAGGCTTCAGGTGCAGAATGGGATCAGGACTGAGTTGGCCAAAGAGAGGTACAATGTTTTTTGAAATGGTGTCAACTGTGCATTGGTCAAAAAGAGCGGTACTATGTTTTTTGAAATGGGATCAGGTGTGAATTGGTCTAGAAGGTTGCGCTGTGTTTGAATGTGAATTGGTACAGTTGAGAACTCAAATATTGCAAGTTGAAGATGTATTGAGTAGGCTACTGAGTTGGCTGAAAAGAAGTTGGAATGTTTTTTGAGAAAAGTGAATATCATAGTTGAATATGAGTTGGTCTGGATAAGAATGAGTTCTCATCAGGTTACAATGGATTTTGAGAAAAGTGAAATTAGGTTAGGTGTGAATTGGTCTGGTTAAAAATTAAGGTGGTTTTTCGTTACTGCGATCGAGTGCCGCAGCGGAGCCCGACCCAGCGTTGCCAGATGCAATTGATGAAAAATCCCCACTATTTTTCATCAATTGCATCTGGCAACGCTGAGTCGGGCTCCGCTGCGGCACTCGGTCGCAGTAACGAAAACCCACCTTTAGAAGACTGCAGATATTGAATACAATCTAAGTTTTGGAGATTTTAAAGAGATGGATGAAGTGTGCAATGGTATTGGATTTTGTTTGATTAGTATAAGAAGAGGAACCTAATTTTGTAGAAATATGAGATTGAGTTTTTTCAAACAATGATCATCTTATCTTGAGGCTTGAAAAGCTTAAAAGTTTCAGTAAATAAACAGCATTTTGTGCCTTTAAATGTTAATGTAAGCTTAGAAAGCTCTAAAACAACACGTGACAGAAAAATGAACATTATTTTGTGCATTTAAATATCAAAGTAAGCTTAAAAAGCTCTAAACCACTTTGAGGAACTGATTTTTTGCAGCTTAGAACAACGAAAAACCGACTATTTATATTTTGACTTGAGCAATTATTACAAAGACTGAAAATCCTCTTTTTATTGAGTAAAAAAATTTAAGGACCCTATTTTTGGTATATCAAAGTAGAATGATTATTGTAGACATTGGGTTGGCACAAGCATGTTCCATTAAAACGTCCTTGATAGGAAAAATAAAATATTTTGTCTAAAAATTATGAATTTGTTTGAAAATTATTGTTTGTCTGATTGAAAAAGTTAGTAGGCTATAATTTTGATACAAAAATTTGGTATTTTGGTTGAAAATTTTATGTTTTCTTTGTGTTATCCCGTGTTAGAATTTGTTTTTCTGTGTTCAAAATTTAATTATCTAAAACATTTTTATAGCCTCTCTTGGTAAGAAATTGCACAATTTGCTCTTGAAGAGGGAATTTTGTATTTAGTTCAAAAAAATCAAATTTTTGTAGATTCCTTGTCATTTATTGGTCAGGGGATAAAATATACGTAAAAAATATAATTTTCGAAAATTTAATATTCAAAAAATTTCCACATATTAATCTAATTATTTTATTCAAGTATTCGTGTCTTAACTTGTTTAAAATGGTGCTTTCCGTAATTTATTCATAAAAACTTTTGAAAAATGCAAAAATAATGTACTATATTATCATAGTTAGCATTCTAAGTCCTGCCATAATGTATAGTAATTTAAACATAGTCAATTAATCCAATTATGTAGCTATCATATTAAATAATGTAGTCAATTGTAAAAAAGTATGGCCTAGAATTTGTATTAAATTAATTTTTCTAATATTTATTTTAATAATGCTCCCCACAGTGTGTTTACAACTCTAGATTTAATTATTGATCATTTGATTGTGATTATGATAATTGAGAGATAACCTTCTAGTATTAATTTTGTGAAAAATTAATTAGGCTAAATCTTTGTATATTTATGTGTTTATCGTATATATATTTTGTAAATTATCCACCAATGTACTACTGTAAATCTTTATTAATCAATTTAATATTTACCATCCCTATATACAGGGTGTTTCTAAAATAGACCGACAAACTTCGTGAGCTGTTTTCTGACATTGAAATTAATAAAAAAGTTCTACTAAACATGAGTCCTAAAATGCTTTATTTCCTCCCTAGTCGCCAATTTGTTTTTTCGTCTTTTATTTTTTTCTCCAGAATGGTTTGACTAATTTGGTTGAAATTTAGCATGGTCAAGGCCAAGATGAAGGTCTGCTGTAAAAAAATGAAGCAACCTTATCTGACGAAATATTTCAAAATGGCGGGCAACAAGAAATTTTTGAGTTATTTCAATTTAAAAATTTCAATTGCTCGCCGTTTTAAAATATTTTCTCAGATAAGGTTGCTTCATTTTTTTACAGCAGACCTTTATCTAGGCCTTGACCATGCCAAATTTCAAACAAATTAGTCAAACCGTTCTGGAGAAAAATAAATAAAAGTTGAAATAACAAAATGGCCACCAGGGGGGGAACAAAGCATTTTAGGACCCATGTTTTCCGGAACTTTTATCTTAATTTCAATGTCAGAAAACCGCTCATGGTCTACATAGGTCGACAAACTTGTCGGTCTATTTTAGAAACACCCTGTATATTCTATCAAATAATATAAATGATAACATGTTCTCTCTAGGAGAAAATTTTACATAAACATAAAATGATCATAGTTCAACTATTATAAAATTTGGTCCATTATACTGTAATATTTTTTCCCCATAGATATTTGATGACAGATTAATTATTAGAACTATTATAGTGTTAAACCGGCTTTAGTTAATCAATAGTTAACCAACATAGTTATAATTATTTCTGAGATTGTATCCACTAAACCCCTTTTTTACATTTAGTACACATTCTATAATATACAAACCATCACATTTTCGTAATATTATTTATTAACAGCAGTATTCCGTGTATTTATTGTATCTAACTTATTATTCATATATATAATGTCAACAATATAGAAATAATGTAATAAAATTTATAATACGTGAAAAAAATGTAATAATATTTTGTAACCTACACATTTGTTAATAGGACTGATTCCGTTAAAATTGAAAAAAAAAACTCGAATTTTATGTAAAAATGATGAACTTACTGTAATTATTGTGCCTTTGAATGATTTTTGAAACTTATATTACAATGATATTATGTTTTGATGAGTAATATTTGACATAATAAACGATTTGTCTTTTGAAATTTATTTTTTGTATTATTTCCTTGTATTATCTTACTCGAGGGTGATGCCGACATGAGCTCTAGGCTTGTGCGTGGGTAATGAGATTTAGATTTTATCAATTTATTCATGTAGATAACAAATATGACGGCTTCAATTCTAGATTATAATAGTAAATTTACAACCAATTATTCGTCAAATGTACATCAGCTTCTAAATTATGCAATGAAAATATGTAAAGAAAAAATATCCTCTCAAAAAATTCTCCAAAAAAGAATTCGTCACCCGTCCCCTACCCCCGACCCTATTGGAAACGCTGGTGTGGAAACTAAAATTTGTGTACCAAAGAAAAAATCCAAAAAAAATTTATAAGCTTTCAGTAAGAAAATGTTTTGATATAGCCTAAATAAGAAACCCGTCTCCCTCTGCAATATACATTTATACATACAATATAATAATTATGTGTAGCCAACCCAAACAAAAATGAAAACTCTGTTCTGGAAGCCATTGACATTGAAGAAAAAATTTTGAAGAAATTTTGGGGAGAACGAGGGCGCTCAATCTCACCCTTACTAAAATATGCTAAACTTTCAGGAATCATACTCTCAGTGTTTGAGCTAACAAGTTTTTATGAACTTTCTAAATTATTGAGCGCCCTCGCCCTCCCCAAAATTTCTTCCAAATTTTTCTTCAATGTCAATGGCTTCCAGAACAGAGTTTTCATTTTGTTTGGGTTGGCTACACATAATTATATATTGTATGTATAAATGTATATTGAGAGAGAGGCTATTTATTTAGGCTATATCAAACATTTTCTTACTAAGCTTATAAATTTTTGGATTTTCTTTAATTTTACAAAGTGAGGACTGGTGAGCGCTGGGTGAAGTTCTTTTGAGAGGATATCAGAATTTTTTTAATCACCTTCTTGTTATAGAGGTATAACACTGCAAACACAATGGATGGGAGAGAGTTAATTTTTTTAAACAGTGGAATGCTATGTTATTTGATAAAGATATTTTATCCTCACTGTTTGGGTGCTACAAAATTATTCTAGCTATAAGTGAGCCAGTTATGGATAATACTGAATGAACAAAGAAGACGTTGTGACTGTGTCTGTTGCATCACACCTTATCATTTACTATCCAGACTTTAACGACATATCATTGTAGTAACATTAATTCATGTATGAGCAGTTATCCACAAAGTTTGTTAAATAAGATTGAGATTTTGAATTTAGATTGAAATTTTAACCCATTACGATAGGTCACATGACCACTTTTGATGAAAAAATATTTTGTAATCGAAAAATGATATCCTTGTAAAAATTTGCCCAACACCATTATTATACATTCCAGGAACAAAATTCTCAAATTTTCCACATTAATGATTCCTAAAATGAACGATTCAATTTTCTATTTCCTGTCAGAGTTTTATTTCTTTTAATTGCTGAAATTGTTGAATTGACGCAACATTTACATTCTTTAAAACTTCAAATTCCAAATATTGCAACTTTAATTATTATTCGGGCAGAGCTACAGAGCTTAATCGGACATTGAATGATTTTAAATTTTAAATGTGAATAGACTTCTACTAATCTACTTGAAGGCCTATATCTTCCAAACTATTAGGCCCTCAATGACCAATTAATTCTCAAATTGTAGGTATTTTAATATACTTTAAGAAATATGTTGGATGTCATATATGAGAAAGCGATACTTCACGGTCAAAATTCAAAAAACAAATGAAAAATTACGATAATTCAATGAACTTTGAAGAGCTGCATTTCGCAAACGGTTGAGCCTACAATAACAAATTTGGTCTCAAATTGTAGGTAATTGAATCAGCTTCCAAAATTATGTTGAATGTTCTATATGGAAAAATGGTTCTTCAGGGTCATAATTGAAGAAATGTAGAAAAAGTGGAAAAATTCAACAATTTGATAAACTTTGAAGGCCTACATCTCGCAAACTATTGGGTCTACAATAATCTTTTTGGTCTCAAATTGTAGATTCTTAAATTATCTTTCAAAACTTTGCTGAAAGTCACATTCGAAAAAGTGATGCTTCACGGTCAAAATTGACCAAATGTAAAAACAAGTGAAAAATTACGATAATATGATGAACTTTGAAGAGCTGTATTTCGCAAACGGTTGGGCCTACAATAACCAATCGGGTATCAAATTGTAGGTTTTTAAATTTACTTTCAACCCTATGTTGAATGTCCTATATGAAGAAGTGATTCTTCAGGGTCAGAATTGCGAAAAATTGAAAAAAAGGGTAAATTCTCGTTAATTTTATGAACTTTGAAGAGCTGTATCTCGCAAACGGTTGGGCCTACAATGATAAATTTGGTCTCAAATTGAAGGTAATTTGATATACTTTAAGAAATATGCACAATGTCCTCTATGAAAAACAGATTCTTCAGGGTGAAAATTAGCCAAACATAAAAAAGTGCAAAATTCCGCCATTTTGTACGATTTTTGGAGATGAACCGGTAGTTTGCCTAGGTCTAAAACTTGGATTTAGCATCCCAGGACTACCATAAACAAAAAAAAAACAAAAAAACGACTATCCCATTTCATACAAGGTAGACCCTATTTTTGATGACAATTTTACTGGGCTATTATTGAAAAGGTCGAATTTGGCGGTGGCAACAGTGTGAAACTTTTATGCCTGGTTGTTCGTACGTCCATTAAATTTAACCGGGCGATAAATCGGGGACGCAACATAATGGGATCGACGACAAACTGAACTAACTTTAAATGAAGAATTGAGACAAAATAGTGTTGGAAAGCCTTGAACTGCATTGATTTTATTTGCAAAACTACATTACTCATCATTTTCATTAGATGTTTACAAAATAATATTCTGTAGACAAAATTTATGAATTGCACTCAGATTTTTTATCAATGAGGCAGAGGGTATCTGGTAGTGAAAAATACTGATGGCATAATTTTTTCAAATATCAGCTGGTTGTGCACACATTTCAAATTGTTGAAACATTTCTACTCCGTTAAAAACAGGGTTAAATTAATCGGTGCTGATTGAGGGATTAAATTTTTCCAGCGGTTAAATTTTTTTACATATAGCAGGAGCCAATTAACTTGTCATAACTCAGCTGATCCAGTAATAATTAAACAGTGATTTCGACACAATAATCAAAAGGCTTGAAAGTCTAAAGAACCTTTAAAGTCTTTAAAAGACCTTTTTAAAGAAGACCTTTCAAAGAATAACTTTTTAAAAGACCTTTTCAATAATCTGCGAGATTCAGCATTTGTAGGTTAAGTGTTGTGATATTGCTCTTTGAAACAGCTGATTTCTGACAAGTTGAATTGGATTCTGCTATAGACATCAGATAAATATTTTAACATGTGGTTAAAATTTTATCAGATGGGAAAGTACAAGTTTCAGTTTTACCAACCAAAAATCTGTAATATGGTGGCTTAATACAATTTTCGGAGCTAGTTTGTTTCGAACTAACATGTAATTTATTAAAGAATGTTAATGCAGTTGATTTTACTAGTTATTTAGCTAAAATATATTGCTCAGGTAACACTATTTCACTTGAATTTTAAATTTCAAATTAGTTCAGTTTGTCGTCGATCCCATTATGTTGCGTCCCCGATTTAACGCCCGGTTAAATTTCATAGACGTACGAACAACCAGGCATTAGTTTTTAACCGCTAGGATCGCGACATTTACATCAGGGCCACCTAGGAACATGGTCTAGCTAGACACTGAATTTAAACGTGCAGCTGACGTCATCACATCGTGTCCATAACAACTCATGTTTACAACTCATCCCTGCATTAAAATTGGAATTCGTGTTTGGTTTTTCCCGTCTCGAGTTTATTTCAACTGCACAATTACCTTTTGGTGGGTAAGTAGGTCTATTTATTTATTTTTAAATAATAAAAATTTAAATAATTATTCAAACTTGGTTGTGATCAGTGGCTGTTTATGAACAGTATAGTGGAGTGGTAGGCCTCTTAGCCGTGACGTCACATTTCAGTGTCTAGGCCTTGTTCCTGGGTGGCCCTGTTTACATTCGATAAAAGCTTCAAATTCTAACTTCAAATTGTAACTTTAATTTTATTCGGACAGAGCTACAGAACTTAATCGGGCATTAAATGATTTGAAATTTTAAATGTAAATAGTTTAAACATGTCTTCAATCGCTTTTGGTAGTCCGAAATCTCAACTCATTACAGATTTTTTCACATCAAGTGCTCAAAGTTAAAAAATTGAAAAATTCCAAAATTAGTAAAATGACAAAATACCCATATATAGTATCTTTGCGAATTTATATCGTAGAAAGTTCGTTCTGATCTTAAATGAAAGCGCTCAAAAATCTAAGAAAATAATGTCATTACAACATTTTAAAATTTTCACTACCTTCCGCGTAAATTGAGATGGCGGCATGCGAACATCAAAGGGAAGTTCGTTACAGAATATATAGTAGTCCCGGTCTTTCATTCGTATCACGGGGGGGACGGGTGGTGGAACGACCGTTCCACTAGATACTGATGATATAATAATTTTGAGTCATATATACATGAAATGGCGAAGTTTGGAAATATGAATGTCCATTGTTGAAAAAGGAGATACAAAGAAATCCTCATCAACACTTGACCTTGGTAGAATAAAATATAAAATTTTATACCAATTTTGAATGAAATAAAAAATATTTTTGCCTTTTAAGACTAAAGAAGTGAGCTTATAAAACAATAAAAACGATGACATGAAATAAATAAAACAAGTAATTGACAAAACAAATGATTTTAAATGGAAATCGGAGGAATGAAAAATAATAAATTATTAATTGATTGTTATGGAAGATGAAATGTTATTTAGAAATTAGAGTGAATATAATATAGTATTGCTTGATTTACGTCTCGACATGTGTAAGGCTAGGCGTACACCGGTTAGTCAAGACAATACAAGACGAGATTAGTCACAGTCACAGTAGTCACAGTACTTCATATAGTTGCTTATGAAGTAACACACACCGATTAGTCATTGCATCGGTGTGTGCTGCTTCATAAGCAGCTATGTAATTCACATAGCTGCTTATGAATTGACTAATCGGTGTGTGTTACTTCATAAGCAACGATGTGAAGTACTGTGACTAAACGTGACTAATCACGTCTTGTCTTGTCTTGACTAACCGGTGTACGCCTAGCCTAATGGTAATGATATTATGATGTCGATGAGTTGTCAAAATGTTATAATATGATAATAGAAGAATTATACATTCGTCAATATCGACTTTAATTAAGATTACAATTAAACATTCTTCTAGAGATGGATTGGATTCTAATGAATACCTAAAATAATATTGATTAATTTGAATTATGAATCAATTAAAATCAGTATGAGGTGAAATATGAAAGCTGTCATGCAGTGCTTTATGGTTGATCAGGCTCAGTCATTTTCTCAAGAAGATTATTTTCTTAATTTCAAAATAAAGCTCGCTCGACCCTCAATAGATCTAATAGAATAGGAAGTGAGTTCCATATACGCACAGAAAAGAAGAGATCTTTTCTGTGATATACGACAGGCACTCACAAGAAAAGATTTAGTAGCCTATATATATATACTAAGTCAAAAAAAAATTCTAGAGTGTGGAAGTAATCTAAGGGAAGTTTGGAAAACAATTGATGAGGCGACTGATACTGTCCGTTGTAGTAAAAAAACTGTATCAGATATTGTGTCTTCTGATGGTCGTATTATAGGATGTGATAGGGAGTTGGAGATGGCCGAAGAGTTCAACAAACATTTTATAAGTATTGGCAAAAATATAACTGATATAATAAAAAATAAGCAACAATTTGACCATAACTTTACACATACAATTAGTAGGACATTCTGTAATTCTTTCTTTTTCGGTCCCGTTACACATAAGGAAATTCAAGATAGCATAAGAAGTATCAGGAAAAAGTCAGCCCCAGGCACAGATGGAATCTACTCCAATTGTCTAATAAACTGCTCTTCAGCTGTTTCAGTGCCGCTTGTTCACGCGGTTAATCTGTGCTTCCAACAAGGTTGTTTCCCAAAGGAATTGAAGAATGCCACTGTTATTCCTCTCCATAAAGGCAAAGAAAAGACAAACATGAATAATTACCGCCCCATTTCACTAATATCTTGCCTGTCAAAGGTGATTGAGAAATGTGTCAAGTCGAGATTGGTAAGTTATTTGGAGAAACATGATATCCTGTCTTGTTCACAATTTGGGTTTCGAGGTGGTTTAAAAGCACTTCGGATTCAATATTCAGCGTCACTAAAAAAATCATTAATCACTTAGATAAGGGTGATAAATGTGTGGGTGTGTTCCTAGATTTCAAAAAAGCGTTCGATACTGTCGACCATACTATTTTATTACAAAAAATGCAATTAATGGGGTTTAGAGGAATTTCATTAAAAATTTTTCAGTCATACTTACAGGGAAGGTACCAAAGTACTAGAATCAATGGAGTTGTCAGTTCAGAATTGGAAATTAATATAGGAGTACCTCAGGGTACTGTTCTTGGGCCAATTCTCTTCTTATTGTATATTAATGATCTCCTGAGTGTTGATCTTGAGCAATGTTCCATGTATTCGTTTGCTGACGATACAGTGGCGGTATTTTGGGGTCCAAGTTGGAAGGATACATGTGAAAGAGTCAATAGTGGTCTGTCTGTGATTAAAAATTGGCTTGATACAAATTTGGTTTCTATTAATACATCTAAAACAGTAGTTATTCCATTTTCATTGACGTCTGTTGGTTCACCTTCTGGTTTTGATGATTGTAATGTGGTGATACATGAGACTGGCTGTGAGCGGGTTGGGTGTGCATGTGTCCGGTTAGAGTTCCAGGATAGTGTTAAATGGTTGGGTATCATCATAGATAAACATCTGAGTTGGGAGGGACATATTTCTTACTTATGCTGTAGATTGCGAAGATTAATATATAAATTTGTGCAATTGAGAAATATGCTTCCCTTAACCAGCTTAGATGGTGTTTTTGGCATTGGTACAGTCAGTGATAAATTATGGTATTATTGGCTGGGGCACCTGTGGAACGACTATACAACAACCTCTTGTTCTATTGTATAAGAAATTTATAAAAATTTGTTTAAAAAGACCGACAAGATATCCGTCTGAACTCCTGTACAAAGAATTTTTTGTATTTGATATTCCTAAAATATATGAATTTAATTTATTGAAATTTGTCTATTCAAGGCCGAATGAATTTCCTACCGCTCCAGTACATATCTATGCTACAAGAAGACAAATTAGAGATCCCCTGGAGGAGACTCGTTGCAGGACCACTACAGCTGCAGGTCTTTGCTAGGGGCCCCCGTTTATATAATCAGCTACCGGTTAACATTTCTAATCTACCAACTAATAATATTTTCAAGAATAAACTTCAACGCTTTATTGAATTGAAATAAAACCGAACCCGTAGGATTATTTTGCTTCTTTTCAACTTTTTCGAGACCTGATTACAGTTCAATTACGAGCCTCAGACAGGCTGGTTTACTCCCTGTAACAATTATTTTGATCCGGTACACATGCTGTACCATGCCAGCCTGCATAAATGTTGAGGAAATATGAAATTTATCCGCCATATCAATATGTGACCTCTGATTTTATGTTTTGATAACTTATTGAACTCCTCTGGATTGATTTGTGGTGCAAGCCCGTTTGCAGTATGGAAATTGCTAATTACTCGATCAGCCATCGAGTTCAAGTGCAACATAGTTTAACTGAATCGATTTCACAGTACGTTTCAATCTAGTTTAGAAGTTAAACTAGTTTAGCAGCGTTATGTTGGCAATAAAGATGACATCGTTGACAGCAATATCAGGAAGGCTAACCTCCCGAATTTGTTTACTTATGTTTTTGATTTTTCTTACAGTGAGTTACATAACCTATTCGTTGTAATTCCTGGTACCGTGTATTTCACATACACTCACTATGGTCTCAACGTTAATTAAGCTACCAGAAGCCTGTTCAAAGTTGTCTTATACTTTGTGGTCTTATTCCATTCAATATAAATTTGCAGTTGATTTGCAAACGAGAACGTTTAAAAATTCTTCATCTCAGAAATTGAAATGAATTAATACGTTGCCTAATATTCTTGCTTTTGGAACAACTCTAGCAATTTCCTCGTGATCGTCTTCTTCAATTTCATTGAAGAGCTTCTGTCAGTATTCAAATCAAAATCAAATAATATCAAATATCGAATAATTCTTTGTTTGGAAAAACAATAATACAAGTAAATAGAAATATACATTATAACGACTTCAAATATTTTATAAAATATTTATGAATAACCACCAAGAGTAATATGTAGAAATAATGTACTGTCTTTTATAAAATAACTAATATTATACAAAATATAGATACAATAGCTAAATTCAATTAGGAATTTGTTTGCATAGCTTGGGAGTTTTCTTCCATAATTTCCACTAACTTTCAACTCACCCACAATAACCTATCAATATTATTTATCGTATTCAGCTTCAGCAGAAACAAACATGAAAAAAGATTGTCATACATCATATATTATGTTTTCAACACAACCTTTACATATTACTTTTTAAACCATATTTTTTGGTTTAAACCAACTGTTCCGGTGGTTTAAACTTTTCTAGAGTTTAAATTTTTTTTGAGTTTAAACTGATACTGAGCAAACGGATTTTTAGTTTAAACCAAAAAAAATCAGATTTGGTTTAAAAAATTGGTTTAAACTTATACTGTGCAAACGGGCCTTACTGACAAAAGAATCGGCACAACACAGCAAAATAATTCATAGTTTTGTCGATATATTCCACTTATAATCACACTAATACACCCCATACGAACCGAAAACGATTATTTGATAGATATTAAACAAATTTGTGGATAATTTGAAGAATAAACACGAATTAAACACTTAAATTTACCGGTACGGTCAATCCAATCTTGACTGAACAAGTTAAGGTAGGATTTCGTTACTGCGGCTCCGCAGCCGATCCCGACACGACCAGCCAAGATGGCGGACAAATTCGCAGTCTGGGCACCCCACTGCCTTCGAAGGCCGTCATCAAATCAAATTGATAACATCGAATTGAACAATAATAAGATATTAAAGGGCTTTAAACCGGCGAATTACAATATCTGTATAAGTTTTGCACGAGATCTGTTGCACCATATATACACCCGGGGTGTATACATGGTTCGAACAGTGGGGTGCCCAGACTGCGAATTTGTCCGCCATCTTGGCTGGTCGTGTCGGGATCGGCTGCGGAGCCGCAGTAACGAAATCCCACCTTTAGAAACCTTGCGTTTTGCAAAACTGAAGCTCTCTGCCATCTAGCGGTAGTTTTGTGAACTACGCAAAGATGGATTCCTATTTAGCGGTAGGTTCAAAATGTTTTTGTTCTGATATTTGGTACAAAATTGATTGAATAAGTTGAAAAGATTGTATTAAATGAGATTTTCTGTTAATTATGACGTAAAAAATGTTTGTTAATACATCCTGGGAAAAAGAATGTTGACTGAGAATGAGTCTGTTTTCGTTGGTTATATGAAGCGAAACCTTTGAAAGAAGACGAATTTTGGAGAGTTTGTTCTAGAAAATTTGTTTTTAGGAAGTTTTCTCCCAATATTATCATCTTTATACTCGATACGGTATCTAATCAAGCTTACAATCTATCTTAATATGAATTTTTGATGATCTTTCATCATCTTTTGATGCAAAATTGCATCGTTGGAAGCTTTAAATAAGAAATATCTGAATATTAATATGAACTATTAAATCATGATGATCTATTATCATCTTTATGTTCAATATTTCATTATTAAAAGCTTACGATCTATTTTAATATGAGTTTATACTGTTTTTTTTCTACAGTTTATTGTTAAGAAATGGAGTTTATCTCCAACAAAACAACTTAGTGATAGTGGTTTTCACTATGAAATGGAAATATTATTGAATAATTTGGATCCCCAGAGCTAAAGCTCTATTAACACTCTTCAAACACGTAATGTTCCATATTGCAGTATACTTATTAGTGTACTCATATAGACTGTCTGAATAATAACAGCAGAGCGAATGTATTATTTTTAGTACGAACGTCTGAACGTATTGATCACGTTTATCGTTTTTATCTAAGAAGATGATCAACTTACCAGAATATTACTATGATTCTGTCTGTTGTCAATAATAATTATTGTCGTTTTGCATTAATTTTCTGCGTTTATTTAAGGAAATTTTACTCATTTTGTTATAATTCAAAGTGCATTTGACATTTAAAATAAGCTTAAAACCCTCTTTTTGGTTTCAAAATTGCTCTATTTTCCGGGGGGGGGGGACCCCCGGACCACCCTCTTTGATGGAGGGTATTCCATACCCCCCACATCCCCCCCCCACAAGGTTTTGGTGTAATGACGCCACTGGGTGAAATCTCGTGGTATTTAAACATATTAATGAAAACACTAGAATCTACTAAGAAAATCTACTAGAAAACTAAGATAAATACACCAGCAATACACACTTCACGGCAGAGCTCTACTTTACTCATACTGTGTTATCATTTGAACTCAAAATATTTCAGTTAATATTGAAATCGTGAATTAGATTTGAAAAAATAATATGAAAATATACAGGGTGTCCCAAAAATAGTGACGCCAGTACTACAACAGTATTCATAAAGTCAAAACAAATAGAAAATGTCGTTGGCAAACGAACGTTCTCAATTTATAATTGGATGGAACAACCAATTGATGGATTTCATAAAAGTAAAAATATGATACAGTAGTAAATTTGAGAACGTTCAAGATAGGCAAACATATGTTTTGGTATTCATAAATTTATTCTCATGTCTGCACTGCTGAAGTGAAGAAACACAAGGAAGTGGTAATGCTTTCAAATAGCCCATATCTCGGTTATTTATTATCCGATTCTTCACAGTTATTTACCATTTTCATGCAGGATAAAAATTCTCGCTACTGAAGTTGTTGTATTCCCAATTTAATCGTAAAAGCTAAATATTTCTCAAGTAAACTCAGAATTGAAAAGTTTTGTCATCGCCATTTTAAAAAAAACTGATATTGAAATGTATTATTATACATTTTGTAAACTACACCTTTAATTATATCCCCTACCAAATTTGGAAGGAGAAAATCTTGCCTTTTAATGAGATATGATGAAAATATTAAAAACACAAAATGGCATATTTGCTAGGTAAATCCAAGGAGAAATCAGCATTTTGCCAACGACATTTTCTGTTTGTTTTGACTTGTAGAACAATGTGGTAGTCTTGGCGTCACTATTTTTTGGGACAATTTGTATATTAAGAACACATAATCAAATAGTAGAAAGATAATNAAAAAACTGTATCAGATATTGTGTCTTCTGATGGTCGTATTATAGGATGTGATAGGGAGTTGGAGATGGCCGAAGAGTTCAACAAACATTTTATAAGTATTGGCAAAAATATAACTGATATAATAAAAAATAAGCAACAATTTGACCATAACTTTACACATAGAATTAATAGGACATTCTGTAATTCTTTCTTTTTCGGTCCCGTTACACATAAGGAAATTCAAGATAGCATAAGAAGTATCAGGAAAAAGTCAGCCCCAGGCACAGATGGAATCTACTCCAATTGTCTAATAAACTGCTCTTCAGCTGTTTCAGTGCCGCTTGTTCACGCGGTTAATCTGTGCTTCCAACAAGGTTGTTTCCCAAAGGAATTGAAGAATGCCACTGTTATTCCTCTCCATAAAGGCAAAGAAAAGACAAACATGAATAATTACCGCCCCATTTCACTAATATCTTGCCTGTCAAAAGTGATTGAGAAATGTGTCAAGTCGAGATTGGTATGTTATTTGGAGAAACATGACATCCTGTCTTGTTCACAATTTGGGTTTCGAGGTGGTTTAAGCAATTCGGATGCAATATTCAGCGTCACTAAAAAATCATTAATCACTTAGATAAGGGTGATAAATGTGTGGGTGTGTTCCTAGATTTCAAAAAAGCGTTCGATACTGTCGACCATACTATTTTATTACAAAAAATGCAATTAATGGGGTTTAGAGGAATTTCATTACAATTTTTTCAGTCATACTTACAGGGAAGGTACCAAAGTACTAGAATCAATGGAGTTGTCAGTTCAGAATTGGAAATTAATATAGGAGTACCTCAGGGTACTGTTCTTGGGCCAATTCTCTTCTTATTGTATATTAATGATCTCCTGAGTGTTGATCTTGAGCAATGTTCCATGTATTCGTTTGCTGACGAAACAGTGGCGGTATTTTGAGGTCCAAGTTGGAAGGATACATGTGAAAGAGTCAATAGTGGCCTGATTAAAAATTGGCTTGATACAAATTTGGTTTCTATTAATACATCTAAAACAGTAGTTATTCCATTTTCATTGACGTCTGTTGGTTCACCTCCTGGTTTTGATGATTGTAATGTGGTGATACATGAGACTGGCTGTGAGCGGGTTGGGTGTGCATGTGTCCGGTTAGAGTTCCAGGATAGTGTTAAATGGTTGGGTATCATCATAGATAAACATCTGAGTTGGGAGGGACATATTTCTTACTTATGCTGTAGATTTCGAAGATTAATATATAAATTTGTGCAATTGAGAAATATGCTTCCCCTTAACCAGCTTAGGATGGTGTTTTTGGCATTGGTACAGTCAGTGATAAATTATGGTATTATTGGCTGGGGCAGCTGTGGAACGACTATACAACAACCTCTTGTTCTATTGTATAAGAAATTTATAAAAATTTGTTTAAAAAGACCGACAAGATATCCGTCTGAACTCCTGTACAAAGATTTTTTTGTATTTGATATTCCTAAAATATATGAATTTAATTTATTGAAATTTGTCTATTCAAGGCCACATAAATTTCCTACCGCTCCAGTACATATCTATGCTACAAGAAGACAAATTAGAGATCCCCTGGAGGAGACTCGTTGCAGGACCACTGCAGCTGCAGGGCATGCCTTTGCTAGGGGCCCCCGTTTATATAATCAGCTACCGGTTAACATTTCTAATCTACCAACTTATAATATTTTCAAGAATAAACTTCAACGCTTTATTGAATTGAAATACAACCGAACCTGTAATATTATATTGCTTTTTTTCAACTTTTTCAGTTTAAAAAGCATGTTCTTATTTTATTTTTTTCCTTTTTTCTTCTTTGTATCCTCTTATTTGGAATTGATTTAATTATTATAATGATAGGACTAGATTTTCTGTTAGCTATGTTTATTAAATGATTCAGTACTTATGTTTTGTTTTTGTCGAGAAGACTCATCCCTCATCACAAGCATGCTTACAGAGGGATGTACCAATTGAAAATAAAAATTTAGTTATTAGGCTATGCATGATTATTATTTAAGTTATCCTTTTTTGTACTTCTATAATGCAGTGAAATTAAATTTTTTAGTTATTATACATGATTATTATTCAAGTTATCTATGTTTTTGTTATTATTAATATGTATTCATTTTGTCTGAATTGTATTTATATTGGTCAAATAAAAATTTATTTATTTATATGGTACTTCTGTGATTCGGTATCCTTAAATTATAGTCTCCGGTTCTGGTGTGTGAGACATCCACTCTCCTACCTTCAGAGACAAATTTGAAATCGTTTTCGAAATAATTTGGCTGACCATATTTCAATATAGAGGGAACAGTATAATTTAATATAGAGGAGGTATAGAGAGATCAAAGGAACATCAAAGCAAAATGAGTCGGTGTCAAATCCTTTGATCCGCCGTCAATCAATCATCAAAGAGTAGCGAAAAGATTTCAAAACTTATTGCTCAATAATTACAGTATCGAACGAGGCCTGGATTTATTCCTAATAACCAATTATTTGATCCGAATTTTGTCTGTACCGTACTTAGCCTGCATAAATGTTAGGAAATAACAAATTTATCACCGTATCAATATAACTCACCTTTGATTATGTTTGATGACAATATTAAACTCCTCTGGATTGATTTGTAGATTTACTGACAAAAGAATCGGCACAAAACAGCAAAATAATTCATAGTTTTGTCGATATATTCCACTTATCATCACACTAATACACCCCATACGAACCGAAAACGATTATTTGATAGATATTAAACAAATTTGTGGATAATTTGAAGGATAAACACGAATTAAACACTTAAATTTACCGGTACAATCAATCCAATCTTGACTGAACATGAAACCTTGCGTTTTGCAAAACTGAAGCTTTCTGCCATCTAGCGGTAGTTTTGTGAACTACGCCAAGATGGATTCCTATTCAGCGGTAGGTTCAAAATGTTTTTGTTCCTATATTTGGTACAAAATTGATTGAATTTGTTGAAAAGATTCTATTAAATGTGATTTTCTGTTAATTATGACGTAAAAAATGTTTGTTAATACATCCTGAAAGCATGTTGACTGAGAATGAGTCTGTTTTCGTTGGTTATATGAAGCGAAATCTTTGAAAGAAGATGAATTTCGGAGAGTTTGTTTTAAAAAATTTGTTTTGAGGAAGTTTTCTCCCAATATTATCATCTTTATACTCGATACGGTATTTAATCAAGCTTACGATCTATCTTAATATGAATTTTTGATGATCTATCATCATCTTTATGCTAAAAATTGCATCATTAGAAGCTTTACATAAGAAATATCTGAATATTATTAAGAACTATTAAATCATGATAATCTATTATCATCTTTATGTTCAATATTTCATTACGATCTATCTTGATATGAGTTTATACTGTTTTTTTTTACAGTTTATTGTTAAGAAATGGAGTTTATCTCCAACAAAACAGCTTATTGATAGTGTTTTCCACTATAAAATGGAAATGATTGAATTATTTGGATCCCAAGAGCTAAAGCTATTCAATGAATTAAGAAGTTATAATAATAATTTATAATGAAGATACGTTATTGTTCCCTTATGTTTTATAATAATTGAGTCAAATTGTTAATTTGAGAGCCTCATGCAAGAAAAGCTGAAATAATGTTAATATTTCATAAAGCCTTTGAGAAGAATAAACCAAGAACCAACTCAAGCTGGTGAAAATCATTCTTCAATGTCCAATAAATTCAATATTTTTAACTTCTGATTTGAAAGTGTCTGGTGAAATCAGGGGCGTCATGTGGTGGGAGGGGGGGGGTTGTCAGGGGGGGCCATTTGCCCCCCTGATTCCTGGGTTACAGAAAATATTCTGTACTAACTAATGTACAAATAAGCATTTTATCCGGTCAAATGTTGAAAACTTAGCGGCAGAGTAAAAATCTTTGTATTCTTGTAATTAAAAAAATATATTAATTTATTACACTATTTAACTACTATTAACACTCTTCAAACACGTAATGTTCCATATTGCAGTATACTTATTAGTGTACTCATATAGACTGTCTGAATAATAACAGCAGAGCGAATGTATTATTTTTAGTACGAACGTCTGAACGTATTGATCACGTTTATCGTTTTTATCTAAGAAGATGATCAACTTACCAGAATATTACTATGATTCTGTCTGTTGTCAATAATAATTATTGTCGTTTTGCATTAATTTTCTGCGTTTATTTAAGGGAATTTTACTCATTTTGTTATGATTCAAAGTGCATTTGACATTTAAAATAAGCTTAAAACCCTCTTTTTGGTTTTAAAATTGCTCTATTATCCGGGGGAGGACCCCCGGACCACCCTCTTTGGTGGAGGGTATTCCATACCCCCCACACCCCCCCCTCCTAAGATTTTGGTGTAATGACGCCACTGGGTGAAATCTCGTGGTATTTGAACATATTAATGAAAACACTAGAATCTTAACAACTAAGATAAATACACCAGCAATACACACTTCACGGCAAAGCTCAACTTTACTCATACTGTGTTATCATTTTAACTCAAAATTTGATAATGTTGCATTATTGAGATGCTTGATTAATAAGATTTCAATCAATATTTCAGTTAATATTGAAATCGTGAATTAGATTTGAAAAAATAATATGAAAATATACAGGGTGTCCCAAAAAATAGTGACGCCAGTACTACAACGGTATTCATAAAGTCAAAACAAACAGAAAATGTCGTTGGCAAACGAACGTTCTCAATTTATAATTGGATGGAACAGCCAATTGATGGATTTCATGAATGTGAAAATATGATACAGTAGTAAATTTGAGAACGTTCAAGATAGGCAAACATATGTTTTGCATTCATAAATTTATTCTCATGTCTCACTGCTGAAGAAATGAAGAAACACAGAAGTGGTAATCTTCAAATAGCCATATCTCGGTTATTTATTATCCGATTCTTCACAATTATTTACCATTTTATTCAGAATAAAATTCTCTACATTGTTGTATTCCTACGTTTAATCGTAAAAAGCAATATTCCTCCAGAAAAATTTAAAAGTAAATTAATTTCAGTAAATTTCTCCAGAATTGAAAAGTTTTGTCGGTCGCCATTTTGGAAAAAAACTGATATTGAAATTTATTGATATATGTATTTTGTAAACCACACCTTTAATAATATCCCTACCAAATTTCATGAGAAAATCTTGTTTTTTTAATGAGATATGATGAAAAATATTAAAAACACAAAATGGCGGATTACAGGTAAACTAAGGAGAAATCAGCATTTTGCCAACGACATTTTCTGTTTGTTTTGACTTGTAGAATACCGTGGTAGTACTGGCGTCACTATTTTTTGGGACACCCTGTATATTAAGAACACATAATCAAACAGTAGAAAGATAATAGTAGTTGATGGAATGGTTGTATTATGAGAGCCTTTAAACGATGAGTGAGATACCGAGGTTAAAATACGAGCGGCAACGCTGTGAGTTATTTTAAGGTATCTCAAGAGTCGTTTAAAGGCTCTCATAATACAACCATTGCATACACCATTTTATCTAAGACAAGCAAAAAACAATAATACCAACATTATCAATCTAAACTAACCTTCACTCAAACGAACATTGTTCTATTTCAAAGTGTATAAGTATACCTTTCAGGTTAGGAAGCTGCTTAAAGCACACACGCATGAGCAACTATTGCGGGATACTTTTAACTTGTCAGAAAACATATGTTTTAAAGAGCAATATCACAATACTTAACCTACAAATGCTGAATCTCGCAGATTATTGAAAAGGTCTTTTAAAGAGTTATTCTTTGAAAAGTATTCTTTAAAAAGGTCTTTTAAAGACTTTAAAGGTCTTTAAGACTTTTAATCCTTTTGATTATCGTGTAAAAATCACTGTTTAATTATTACCGAACAGCTGATTTCTGACAAGTTAAAAGGATCGTGCTCTCATCAGCTGCGATTGTGTTTTGTTCTGTTCCAGTGTTTTAAAGCTGGAACAGATTAAACTAGCACAGTGTTATAATATACAATCTGTACTGTAATGAGGTCATTACAGTACAAGTTTAAAATTCCATTTCGAAAAAGCGACTGTTTCGATTTCAATTATGAAACTGTAATGATTGCGTTATAACACGGTCGTAGATAAATATATTATTTAATATAAGCCTAGGCTATGTGGAACCTACATTTTTGCTTTTAAATACTGTTTTTTCATTATTGGTAGTCATCAGAAGATGGAATTAATTCATCCGTATTAAATAATTCTTTAAATCAGATCCTCCAATACTGAGTGATTTTACAACGAAATTTTCTGGCTATGTGGCTATGAATATGGAAATACGTCATTTTGCTTTCTGTTTGCTGTTGTCATTGAACTGTACGTATCAATATTCCACTGTTATTTGTAATCGCATGTTAGAAATTGCAACTATTTGTATATAAGTTCCATCATACAAATAAAACTAATTTATTTTGTATTCTGTGTTTAATCGTTAGAGGCGAGGTCCTATACAGAGTGTTTCAGAACTCCCTACCAATATTCTAGGCCCTAGAATCTAGGGCATTGTTCCCGGGTACAAACCATATCTAAATATCATATATAAATTGTCCAGAAGTCTTTAGTTACTCACGCAGCTGCCTTTTTGTTTTTTTCACTCATAATTTTTTATCTCAATAATGGTGGAACATATGGAATTGAAACTTTGCACCAACATCTATGACAACTGGACAGAGCTAAAAACAATTATGACAATTTTTCAAGTCCATAAAACAAAATGGCGGCCATTCAAAATTTTGCGGCCATTTTAAATTAAGGCTGTGCATTAGCTTAAAAAAACATTTTTATTGTGATATTTTTTAAACTTTCACGATTTGGATACTATCAAGCTATCAAAATGAAGTACTTTTTAGAGGAAAAAAATTTTTTTTTTGTTCATTAGTTTTTGAGATATGGGCGTCTAAAGTAGAAATTTTTGGAGAAAGTCATCTCAAAATTGGTTGCAAACACAATCATAAAATTTTGAGCATACGTGCTTGAAGGTATTGTCTCTCACTTGACATAATTAGTTTCTAGAAATATCAACTTTTGAGAAAAGTAACAAATTCTCAATTTAATTGAAAATTGAGTTATTTTTTTAAAGATGCTATAATGCTTAATTTGATGCTATATTATTAAAAGACAATAATTCAAGTTCAAATCAATCAATTGATTCATTTAAATGAAATCAATTCTAGGCCTATTTGCCATAAGCAACAATACAATGTATGAATTGTCCCCTAAATACCAAGTTGAATAAAGTACATAACGTTTGAGCAATAATAATTCAATATAAAGCCAATCAAATAAGTAAGTAGACGAAGAGAATCCTGCTTCATTTTAACATATTTTTGGCTCAACTAGCATAAGTCTAAGTTTAAAACTTGTGTGCTTGCCGATATTAACTATGTATATCATTCAGTTGAATCAAGAACTCATGTTGATTCTCATATCAAAATCATTTTAATTTTTTTATAATAACAATGAATATTTTTTTTATTTCCCAGGCAAATGTAGGAGAGACTTCATTGCATCTCATTGAGGAGATTCCAGCCAATGACAACCTATTAAATATATCTGCGCTTGCTGCTGAACAAGATGTAAGGATAAAAATAATTTAACCTAGGAGATAGTTCTTATTGTTTTAGATTTTCGTTTCTTGGTCCTGCCTACAGTAATTTGCACCATTATTTCGTTATTAAATCTCAAAAATACTGCGTTATGAATCTAGGAATATCAAATTGAATTTTAATTAGATTCTATATTATTGGAAGGACACTGTTATTCAGTCTTAACAATACAAACAATACAAAAAACAAAGATTGGTTAGGCTCAAAATATAATAAGTTTAGTAAAAGTTCCACTTTATTAAGAAAACAGACTTGAGGCAGTGTTACATGTTAACTATCATATCACATTCTGCTTCTCTACCTGATTAACAATTTCCAGTACATAGAGGATTTTTACTGAGTTGCATAGTTACAAATTAAAATTTTATTTGATTATTGCATTGATTTTATACTGTTCTAATATGTGTTATGATCATAGCCAAATGAAAGAGAATAATTTAGATTTTCGAAATTATCTAAATTCGTGTATTCTCAATTTTCTGTTTCAGATGGATGTAGATAGTGATGTGCTATTGACATGTGCAGACACCGTGCTGAAACAATTGAAAATTCCTGAACAAACACCCAAAGATGACAACGGACCAGAACTAGTGTTTGAGGATGCTGCAGTACTTGATCAAACGCCTAAAGATGATAGAACACCTATACAAACTTCTGATGGAGAAGGAGCTTTCGGAGGAACACCAGAAAACATTGCTACCAACGAAGTTAGTGAAGAAACCAACAAGACACGCAACAAGAAACCAGTACAGAGTGGATTAAAATACAGAATAAGAGAAAAAGAGAGATGGGTGAGGAATACTTTGGTGTTCAGAGATTACCTGAAGGAAATGGATGGATATATGACAAAATAAGACCAGCTAAGAAACTTAAACCACATTGTAATTGTAAACTGAGTCAATCAAGTAACAAGATTCAATCAATCAATCAATCAATATTTTTATTGCCAAAAAGTAAATTATACAACAATAATATTGGTTAACAATACAAAGTAAAATTGGTACAACATTAGCATAACATACAAAATTAATTGCACAAAATTCACTGATGATATTAGAGGGACTATATTCAATCAGTTCTGGAAGGATTTGACATGGGAGCAGAGTAGAGTCTATGTTGTGAATTTAATAGGCAGCAATCAGCCAAAAGACAAAAAAAAATCGTAAAAATGATAGTTCTAGAAGATCTAATTCAATTGTATATCATTTGAAGCTTGAGGGATGTCGAGAAAGGGTTTGCAAAACACAATTTCTTAATACGTTGGGATTGACAGACTGGGTGGTTCTAGATTGGATGAAAAAACTTCAGGGATCCTCAATTATTCTAGAGAATAGTAGTGTAATTGCATCCTCAGTCACAACCAGAAACGACATAGGGGATATTTCTCCAACACTTGGCAAGAGAAAAAAAATTGTTTGTGGTGAAAAACATTCAACTGTTCGAGACTTTTTGAAATCACTGCCAAAACTGGAGTCCCACTACTGCAGAAAAAGCTCAAATAAGCTTTACCTGGAAGCAGGATTCCAATCAAAAGCTGAAGTCTACAAGTAAAGCTTTACCAAGAAGAATGTAAGAAATCAAAGAAAGATTGTGCATCTATTAAAACGTTTTATGAGGAGTTTGACTGTCAAAATCTTGGAATCTTTACGCCTCGAAAAGATCAATGTGATGTCTGTACAAGTAATAAAGTAGGTAATATTGAAGAGAAGGTATACCTTGAACACATTGAGAGAAAAAAACGTGCGAGAGAGGAGAAAGAGAATGATAATAAGGAGGCTAAATTTGTATTCACAATGGACATGCAGGCTGTTCTCCTTTCCCCTAGCCTTAAGGCATCATCTATTTATTATAAGACAAAATTGATGGTTCATAATTTTACAATATTTGACAACAAGACCAAAGAAGGATATTGTTTTGCATGGCATGAGGGAGAAGGTGGGGTGACTTCAAATTAATTTGCGACAATTATCTCCAATTTTCTTCTCAAATTAGATACAGTCGAAAATGATACAGTAATATTTTGGAGTGATGGTTGTGGCTATCAGAATAGGAATGTCACACTTTCAAATAATGTCCTAATGAATGTGGCTAAACAGAAGAAAATTGTTATTATTCAGAAGTACCTAGAGAGAGGGCACACTCAAATGGAGTGTGATTCCATGCACGCCACAATAGAGAGAAAACTAAAAAATTAAGAAATTTACTCTCCTGCGAATTACATAGACATGTTCAAACAGGCAAGGAAAACTCCTACACCCTACAAAGTGGAGTATCTGGATCATACATACTTTAAAGATCATTCAGCATCACTGGTGTATTCTTCAGTGCGGCCAGGAACAACTAAGGGAGATCCAAAAGTAAACGATGTTCGCGCATACAAATACACACCTGAAGAGATTCACTACAAACTTCATTTTGATGATGAGTGGAGACCTTTACAAAAAAGGAAAACACGTAAGCAGTTGACGAATACACCTTCATTGCTGTATAAAGAAAGTATAAAGATAAACCCAAAAAAATTCGCCCACCTTCAAGAGCTGAAGATAGTTTTACCTAAAGATTACCATTACTTTTATGATAATCTGAAGCATTAGAAATAAGTTAAATCTAGCTCTCACTTCGGTCATTCTTGCAATATTACATTAGGCAGTTTTAATAAAACCCAATTTTTGAAAATAATATTGTACCTTTTTTATTCAAAATTCATTGTTATATCCCTTATTTAAAAAAACTCGTATTTAATGAAATTTTATCAATGTGTTGATGAAATTATTATGCAAGAATCTACTTCCTAAATACTTGTAAGTCGGTATGAGTCAGAGTCTGGTATGAGTATAAAAACTTGTATGTCTGGCTAAAACCTTGTAAGTATATTTTCAGAATGGATAAAACCTTGTAAGTCTTTTTTCTCAAATAAATAAATGATGAGCTGATTAAAATAATAAAAATATTATTAAATATCAATATTAAGGTTCCAAGATTACTTAGAAAAGCTTTCCACTGTGGAATTCACAATGAATTGAGAAGAAATATGTTTTTTGTGCCTCCTGAAAAATTTTGTTTTTCAGGCATACAAGGTTTTAGAAGTAAGCCGTCGATATATTTTCGAAAATATTTTTTTCCAAATTGGTTAATTTGAGAAACTAATTATGTCAAGTGATAGACAATACCTTCAAGCACGTATGCTTCAAATTTCATGATTAAATTTGCAACAAATTTTGAGATGACTTTCTCCAGAAATTTCTCCCATATCTCATAAACTAATGAACAAAAAATTTTTTTCCTTCAAAAAGTATTCCATTTTGATAGCTTGATAGTATCCAAATAGTAAAACTTTAAAAAATATCACCATAAAAAAGTTTTTTTTAAGCTGACGCTCAGCCTTTTAAAAGAAGGGAGAGTAGGAGGAGGTGTAGGAGTAGGATAAGAAGGAGGTGGACGAGAAGGAGAAGGAGGAGGAGGAGGAGGAGGAGGAGGAGGAGGAGGAGAAGGAGGAGGAGGAGAAGAAGAATACGGAGGAGAAGGAGGAGACGAAGAAGAAGACGGAGAAGAAGAATGAGGTGGAGGAGAGGAATGAGGAGGAGGAGGAGGAGGAGAGGATTGAGTAGGAGTAGAAGGAGGAGGAGAAAAGATTGAAATAATAATAAGAGAAATATTCAAAGCAGGATTATTATTTCAAAAGCTTTCCGCTCTCTAGAAAAATAATGAATACTAAGACTGTCATGTGCAGATTAATACCATTGATATTCGTACATTTTTTTCCAATTTTTGAGTTTTTCCTGTCAAAGAATAAAATTCTCAACTTGCTAATTGTCTCAACTCTCTGTAGCTTTTATCTATCTTTTTACAATACTTAACGTTGATTTCTTTTATGTCTGTTTCTCATTTAAAGAAAAATGGACATTGATACAGAGTGTCTCACCAAGTTTGAATATGAAGTTTGAATATAAGTTTTTAGTTGAATAACTCATAACTTAGATTCATCATGACATGTTCGACAAAAAATGTCTTGTCCTTTCATACTTTCATACCGTGCTATGATAATTTAGATAAAGAATTTGGAATTTAGAAACACGTACAAATGATTTAATAAAAGGGGTTCCTTGAAAACATTCCCTGAAAGAGTGAATTAGAATTTACGAGTAGCTGATAGACATCAGTGCGCTCTAGTGAGAGAGAGTGAGCAATCTGGGGGATTTTAACCGTTGTGAGATAGGAACAAAACACGATTTTGAGATAGAATTCAATTAGATCATTAAGGTATCATCAATACTTATTGCTATCTATTATTTAGTGGTTTCAAGGTGTTTTAAAGAATGCGTTAATCAGATTGAAGTATTTTTATCAGAATTTTCGTCATCTTCTTGCTAGACTCGGTTACGATGTTTGAAGTTTGAGCTTCCCGCTTTTTGCAACAATCGATATCGCACGTTTAAAAAACATTATTATTTCAGAGACATACACTATTTCACACGAATAATATCAATTAATTAAATTACAACATCTATATTATTAAAAGGCGAACATGTTTTTTGAGACCTCAACTCCTCCGTTGTTTTTCAACCAATTTTGTTCGTTCAGGTCTCATTTGAAAGATCTCATTGAGTAGATGTTTTACGTTTTGAAAAAGGTTATCGTGGAGATGAGAAATGAGCGATCAAAGTTTCAATTTTTGCCATTGCTTCAACATAGGGATAGGTGAGCCGAAAATTTTCACATTTCAACTTATAATCGGCTCTTTTGAAACAAAAATTTATTTTTCATTGTTCATTGCACCGGTAAGGGCATTTGAACAAAGAGAAAAAGGTAGCGAGTGAGAACGAGAAGGAGAAAAATGAGAAGATTTAGAACGAAAAAAGATAGCGAGTGCGAACGAGAAGGAGAAAAATGAGAAGATTTAGAACGAGAAAAAGGAGGAGAAGTAGATGGGAACAGGGAGAAGAAGAAGAAAAAGGAGAAAAGAAGGAGAAGAAGAAAAAAGGAGAGGAAGAAGCAGAATGGGAAAAAGATTGAGAAGAAGGAGAAGATGAGAAAAGAAGGAGTTGGAAGAGAGGAGAAGAAAAAGAATGAGAAGGAGGAGATAGAGAAGGAGAAGTAGAAGTTTGAGAAGAAGATTGAAAAGAAGGGGGAGAAGGAGGAGAAGGAGAAGAATTGAATGATGAAGGAAAGAAGGAGAAGGAGAAGAAGAATAAGGTGGAGAAGGTCGAGAAGGAAAAGAAGAAGAGGATATGAATAAGAAGTAGATGGAGAAGAAAAAGGAGAAGAAAAATCAGAAGAAAAAGGAGAAGAAGAAGAAAAGATGATAAGAAAATGAGGGGAAGAAGAAGAAGGAGAGGAGGAGGAGAAGAAGGAGGAGGAGGAGAAAGAAAAGGAGGAGAAGAAGGAAAGGAGAAAAAGTAATGAGAAAAAGAAAAGAGAAGGAAAAGGAGAAGATGAAAAAGGAGAAGTAAAAGGAGAAAAAAATGAGGAGAAGAAGAAGAAGGAGGAGGAGAAGAAGGAGGAGGAGGAGAAGGAAAGAAGGAGAAGAAGAAAAGGAGAAGAAAAAATGAGAAAAGAAAAGAGAAAAAATGATGATGAAGAACAAGAAGAAGAAGAAGAGGAAGGCAGAGGAAGAAGAAAAAAGTATGATTTTGATTTGTGTCCTTTGTGACCATTTGAAATCTATCTATCTTCATATTTAGCGCATAGATGAAATGTCAACACTGGTCATTCATAATAAATCCCGGCTTGAAGTCTCCCCACTTCTTGATCGGACCTCGTAAATGGCCAGCTTCTCGCGAAGTTATAAAAACTAAGCATCAAGTAATGGACTTGTTGTGTCCGTCATTTCTAAGTGGGCCGATTTATAACTTGGAGGCCGCACTAAGATCTTTACAGTGTTTCCAATGTGGAGACTCCCTGCGGCTTTACAACGGCCTACCGCAACGCATGGCAGTTTAAGGCACTTTATCACTAACAATACATGTTCGATTACTTTTTATGTGGATCGGATGATATTTTATTCTATTCTAAGAGTGTAAAGAATTCTATTCTAAGTATAGTGTCAAGAAAAACTCCTCTTCCTCCTCCGTCTCCTCCTCCTCCGTCTCCCCCTCCTTCGCCTCCTCCGACTACTCATCCTCCTCCTTCCTCTTAATCCTCCCCCTCCACCATCTCCTCATCATTCTCCTTTTTCTTTTCTTCTTCTTCTTCTTCTTCTCCTACTTTCTACTTCTTTTCTTCTTCTTCTTCTTCTTCTTCTTCTTCTTCTTCTTCTTCTCCTCCTCCTCCTTCTTCTTCTTCTTCTTCTTCTTCTTCTTCTTCTTCCTTTTCTTCTTCTTCTTCTTCTTCTTTTCTCCTCCTCCTCCTCCTCCTCCTCCTCCTCCTTCTTCCTCCCTCCTCCTCCTCCTCCTCCCTCCTCCTCCTCCTCCTCCTCCTCCTCCTCCTCCTAATTCTCCTTCACCTTCTTTCATTTTCTTTCCTTCTTGTTCTTGTTCTTTTTCTTGTTCTTGATCTTGTTCTTCTTCTCATTCTTTTTCTTGTTATTTTGCTCCTCCTTGTTCTTCTTCTCCTTTTCGCTGCTGTTGTATTTATCCTTCTTCTCCTTCTTCTCATTTTTGTTGTCCTTCTTATCGTTCTCTTACTTGTTCTCCTTCACCCTTTTTGTTGTTGTTGTTCTTCTCCCTTATTTTCCTCCTTTTTTCTTCTCCTTTCCTCCTTTCCTCCTTCCTCCCTCTTCCTCCTCCTCCTCCTCCTCCTCCACCTCCTCCTCCTCCTCTTCCTCCTCCTCTTCGACCTCCATCTCCTTCTCCTTCTCCTCCTCCACCCACTCCATCTTCTTCTTTTTCTTCCAGATTGAAAAAACCAATTGAAAACCAGTTTTCAAATCTTTTAGTTAATCTTTTGGTTTATAAATGAGATAAGGGTTTTTAATGTAGCCCAGTTAAAATTGTCATCAAAATTTTGGTCTACCCTGCAAGAAAAGGGGCAATCAATTAAAGATGTAAATTAAACGTTACCCAATGATTCTAATCATCTGATTCTAATGCTCTTGTTCAAAACTGGAGTACGTTGTACACTTCATGAATGAGATATTCAAAACTGAAATTCAAATTTCTGTGTAACACAATTAGGTAGGCTACTGTACCTTTGTCCAACATGACTTTGTTGCAAAATAAGGTGACCCCTCCTGATTACATGAATATGTAAGATATTGTTAGCCATGTAAGATGAATATGTGAGCTCACTAATTAGGTTAAGGACAGAGACATTTAAAAGGGTTAAGTCAACAAATTTAGAGACAGATGTTTCCTTTTTAGATGAATTGTTGAAATTGTGTTCACGCGCATTTTAGTCTATTCAAAGCTCTGAGCCAGCTGATTGAATTGAATTTGATTTTTATTTGAATTTGAATTGAATTTGAATTGAATTTGAATTGAATTTGAATTGAATTTGAATTGAATTTGAATTGAATTTGAATTGAATTTGAATTGAATTTTGAATTGAATTTGAATTGAATTTGACTTTGAATTGAATTTGAATTGAATTTGAATTGAATTTGAATTGAATTTGAATTGAATTTGAATTGAATTTGAATTGAATTTGAATTGAATTTGAATTGAATTTGAATTGAATTTGAATTGAATTTGAATTGAATTTGAATTGAATTTAAATTGAATTTGAATTGAATTCAAGCTTTCACAAGCTTTAGTGATAGGTGGCTGCTGGAGGCTGGTTGCAGTGCATCCTGGGCTTGCGGCTAAAGTATGCCACAACAATGCAACAGTCTCCGTCTGCTTTGCATGTTATTTTTAAGCGATTCCAGATTATTTTGTGTGAATTTTAAAGACAGTAAAAAGGAGTGCAAGTAACCAGCGATTACCTATCACTAGAGCTCCCATATTTCAGTCAATATTGGTCCAATCTTAACAAATAATGCATCAATCGATTTTTAATGTAATTTAATAAAAAAAGTTATTGTTGTAAAATTTTCGTAATATCAACGGTTTCCGAGTTATTCAAGAAACAAAATATTAAATGGCCACCATCTTGTTTTATGGATTTGAAAAATTGTCATAATTGTTTTGTAGCTTTGTCCAGTTGTCATAAATGTTGGTACAAAGTTTCAATTACATATGTTTCACCATTATTGAGATAAAAAATAATAGGTGAAAAAAACTAAATGTCAGGTGTGAGTAACTAAGGACTTCTGGACAATTTAAATATGATATTTAGATATGGTTTTTACTCAAGAACAATGCCCCAGAATATTGGTAGGGAGTTCTGAAACATTCTGTATAGTATTATATTCTCCAGACACTGCACAGGATATTCCTACTTTATCAGTAGTTAAACATGGTCCTTATCATTTTGACCTTTACCAATCAATTAATTATCCTATTATATTAAGCGAGCAATTTCTGTATGTTTATATGTTTATATGTTTATATTTATGTTTATATGTTTATATGTTTATATGTTTGTATGTCCAACGGATCTCGAAAACGGCTCTAACGATTTTGACGAAATTTGGAATATAGGAGGTTTGTGATACAAAAATTAGTTTGCGCCGGGTCTCATCCCTGGGATAACTCGCTGAAGGACCTAAAAAAGGAGAAATTGATCCTTTAAGAATCAGCTGACAGAAGAAAGAAATTTCCATCGGCTGTAAATGATGAGAAAGAGTGAGAGCGAGTGAGTGTGTGAGTGAGACAAGATTATTATTTCAGCTGCAGAGACAGTGACAGAGAATCAGCTGACAGGAAGAAACAATTTTCCGTCGGTTCTTGATGTTGTTGGTGAAACCAGCGGTTCCATTACTAGAATTGAGAAAAATATCGAAACACATAAGCTGCTCCTATTCCCCTTTTTTTCTGATTTTAATTTATCTATAGAAAATTAAAAGGAATTTGAAATTTTTAAAATATTCCATATTGTACTGTATTGTCATTTTTAAATTTGAGGCATGAAGTTAGCCATGTGATCTGTTTTTATTTATTTGAGAAAAATCGTCAAGAGTTCATCAAAACAGCTGACCTAAAAAAAGTTATCAACCCATACAGCAGGATCCAATTAACTTGACAGAAGTCAGCTGTTCCAGTAATAATTAAACAGTGATTTCGACACAATAATCAAAAGGCTTGAAAGTCTTAAAGACCTTTAAAGTCTTTAAAATACCTTTTTAAAGAAGACCTTTCAAAGAATAACTTTTTAAAAGACCTTTTCAATAATCTGCGAGATTCAGCATTTGTAGGTTAAGTATTGTGATCATATGCTCGTCGATCATATGATTTCTGACAAGTTAAATGGATCCTGCTATATTATTATTTCTATGGAGCAAAATTTTACCACAAGTGCGATTTTTCAAATAATATTTCTGATTTTAATTTATCTATAGGAAAGGAATTCAAAATTTTGAAAATATTCCATATTTTATTGTTATTTTTAAATTTGAGACATGAAGTTAGCCATGTGATCTGTTTTTATTTATTTGTGAAAAATCGTCAAGAGTTCATCAAAACAGCTGAGCTAAAAATAGTTATCAACCCATAAATAATTATTATTTTTATTAATTTTACCACAAGTGCGATTTTTCAAATGATATGCATTCAAACTCGATTATTCATAATATTTCGAAAGCGAAGATTAATTATTTTATAGTGCAATGATGATTCAGTGCATAAGACTGATGGCTGTACTTTGAAAAATTGTTTAATTTCATTTATTTTTCCCTTTATAATTTCCATTCCTGTGCCTTTGTAGGCCTACCCCCGAGCAGAGCTCGGTACCCCGATATTGCCGCATAAATTGAGTAAATAAAAATAAAACCTGATAGAAAAATAGTTGTGATTTATGTTAGCACTGTACCCCTATTAAACAAGAAGTGTTGCCAACCTAAATTTCCCTATTAACGAGGAAAATTTCCCGGTTTTGAGTAACACCAATAGCTTCTAATTAAGACACTTCCAGGGCCTAATTATGGTGAATCTTATTACCCCCAAGCCTGTTAATTTGACATACGTGTTGACGCTATTTTAGCGTACACGCTGTTTTTGGGATATGGTTGAGTAGAAGGAGGAGGAGGAGGAGGAGGAGGAGGAGGAGGAGGAGGAGGAGGAGGAGGAGGAGGAGGAGGAGGAGGTTGAGGAGAAGGAGGAGGGAGGAGGAGGAGAAGGAAGAGGGGGAGGAGAAGGAGGAGGAGGAGGAGGAGGAGGAGGAGGAGAAGGAGGAGGAGGAGGAGGAGGAGGAGGAGAAGAAGGAGAAGAGGGAGAAGGTGGAAAAGAAGGAGAAGAAGGAGGAGAAGAAGATGAAGTAGGAGAATTAGGATGAAGAGGATAAGGAGGAGGAGGAGGAGGAGGAGGAGGAGAAAGGAGGAGAAAAAGAAACAGCAGAAGAAGAAGGATGACAAAAGATAAGGAGGAGAAGGAGAAGTAGGAGGGAAGGAGGAGAATGAGGACAAGGAGAATAAGTAGGAGAATGAGGATGAAGAGGATAAAGAGGAGGAGGAGGAGGAGAAGGAGGAGGGAAGAAAAGTAGAAGGAGGAGGACAAAAAATATAAGGAGGAGAAGGAGAAGAAGGAGAAGAAGGAGGAGAAGAAGATAATGTCAGAGCATGAGGATCAAGCGGATAAGGAGGAGAGAAAATAATTATTTGAAAAAGTTGATCCTTTCTAAGACGTTTATCATTTGAAATTAGAATAATAATGATAGTAAAGGAAAAAGAAGAAGAAGAAGAAGAAGAAGAAGAAGAAGAAGAAGAAGAAGAAGAATTTAAAGAGGAGGAAGGATGAGAAGGAGGAGAAGGAAGAGAAGGAGGAAAAGTAGAAGAATGAGGATGGAGAGGATAAGGAGGAGGAGGAGGAGGAGGAGGAGGAGGAGGAGGAGGAGGAGGAGGAGGAGGAGAAGGAGAAGGAAAAGAAAACGGAGAAGGAGAAGGAGGACAGAAAATATAAGGAGGAGAAGGAGGAGAAGGAGAAGGAGAAGAAGTAGAAGGATGAGAAGAGTGAGAAGAAGGGGAAGAAGGAGGAGAAGAAGATGAAGTAGGAGAATTAGGATGAAGAGGATAAGGAGGAGGAGGAGGAGGAGGAGGAGAAAGGAGGAGAAAAGAAACAGCAGAAGAAGAAGGATGACAAAAAGATAAGGAGGAGAAGGAGAAGTAGGAGGGAAGGAGGAGAATGAGGACGAGGAAAATAAGTAGGAGAATGAGGATGAAGAGGATAAGGAGGTGGTGGAGGAGAAGGAGGAGAAAAGAAAAGGAGAAGGAGGACAAAAAATATAAGGAGGAGAAGGAGAAGAAGGAGGAAGGAGAAGAAGGAGAAGAAGGAGAAGAAGGAGGAGAAGATGATAATGTCGGAGCATGAGGATCAAGCGGATAAGGACGAGGAGGAGGAGGAGGAGGAGGAGAAGGAGAAGTATGAGATATCCCCAAGTGTATAAAAAATTAGGATACTGGGTTGATATAACGTTATGTTTGGGGATATGGTGGGTGTTCTATAAATTCCAAGTTCAGAAGTTTAAATCATATCCAAAACTTTTTGATAATCACGCACCAAGGGACTCATTATTCAGTTTAATTGATGGGAATTGCATTATTGCCGAATATTATGATTAAGTATGCGGGTAGGCGGAAGTTCATTCAAGTTTTGCATGCAACTTTGAAACTTTCAATATCTTTCAACTACCAAGAATAAGAGTGAGATTGTTTTTGGTGCACAGGGGGCTACGAAATATAATTTTATTATTAATTTGTTATCTGATAACCAAGGTAATTAGAAACAAAAGGTAGAGTTCATGCGTATCTCAGTTTATTCAAAACTTAAAGCCAGCTGATTGTGTGATGTTCCTGAAGATCAAGAGTTAGATTTTCCCAATTCGCTGTGTGCACGTAGGTGGTGGGGTTAATAAAATCGACCTCTACGCTCACGCAGAATTTTTGTGAACGAAAGCGAGTATTTTAACATGAGAAAGATTAGGGCATAAGCATTTACAATGCATTTAAATTATTATCGGATTCCTAATTGTATAAATACCGTTCACAATAGTAATTGCGTCTTCTATTACTTCCATATTTCCAAACGTAAATTGATTCAACAAAGAAATCGGATCTCAGTTTTGAATTAATCGAGTGAAAAATCCAGTTCAAAAGCATATGATTGATTTGAAGTCTCGCGCCCATAATCCATTTCGAAATAATAACCAATGGGAATGAACTCAGCTGTGGATAAACTACTTCGTCTGCTCAGCCAGCTTGAAACATAACCTTCAAAGTTGATTTTAAAACTAGAATTGAAGATTATAATTATGTTTAAGAACATGCGATATGTTCATTTTATCATCTCAAATATAATTCCACAATCGATAAGTAGGAAAAATAGCAACAGGGAATTATACAGAGTGATTCAAAAAGAATACCACAACTTTAAAACTTTGTATTTAATGAAAGAAATATAATAGAACCTTCTGTTATACATCATTTCAAAGAGTAATTAAAGAAGTTTTTTTTCACTCACAAAGAAGTTCAGAGATGTTCAATATGACCCCTCCAGACACTCGAGCAATATCAACCCAAAACCTCCCTCAAACTCTTTCCACTCTCACTGTAGCATATCAGGCGTAACAGTTTGATAATCTGCTGTTATTTCTTGTTTCAAATCATCAATATCCATCCACCATTGATGATTTGAAACAAGAAATAACAGCAGCCATCCAAACTGTTACGCCTGACATGCTACAGATAGTGTGGAACAAGTTTGAGGGAGGTTTTGGATTGATATTGCTCGAGTGTCTGGAGGGGTCATATGGAACATCTCTGAACTTGTTTGTGAGTGAAAAAACTTCTTTAAATACTCTTTGTAAAGATGTATAACAGAAGGTTCTATGATGTTTCTTTCATAACATACAAATTTTTAAAGTTGTGGTATTCTTTTTGAATCACCCGGTATTTCAATTATAAACTAACTTTTACGTACATAAGCCTATCCTTCCCCATGTTAATCTTCTCCAGAAGATTTATACGATTATCCGCCAGAGCGCAACACCGTAGATGCTCACAGCGAATAGTAACAGTGTGGTCATTTGTGTGAAGCACTCCATAACAGTATGTGGAGATGATTTTTTCCCGCCGCCGCCATACTTTTGCCAATTTTTAAAATTCTGATATGGGATTACAGACAAACATGAACCAATCCACCCATTAGTCAAACTTATTTTAAGAGAAACAACATCAAAACTAACTTTTCTACCATTGAAAATAGTCTCTCTACTCTTGGTATTGCTAAAAATTATTAAAACTAATACTAGCAAAGGCAAAATGTAGGTTAGAAGTGAATCTTTTATCATAACATATGATTTGCTATTCATCCCAATGCAAATCTTATAAAAATTGGTAAAAGTATGGTGGATTTGTCGGAGCTAAGACTAATCGGTGTGTGTTGCTTCATAAGCAACTATGTGAAGTACTGTGACTAACCGTGACTAATCTCGTCTTGTCTTGTCTTGACTAACCGGTGTACGCCTAGCCTAACACTGGCAAAGGCAAATTGTGGGTAGGAAGTGAATTAATCAACATAACACATGATTTGCGTTTCATTTCAATGTAAATCTTATTATGGGATTTGGCAAAAGTATGGGGGATTTGTCCGAGCTAATCAATCAAAAGTGTGGCATCAAATGTCCACACTGTTATTATACAGTCTCTGTGGAATGTACTAGTAGTTCTGTGAACAGTAAACCTCATGAAAAGCCATGCTAGCTGAAATCTGTCAATGCGTTCCAGCCGTAAATTAGCTGTTTTCTTGTCCACGTGTACAGAATTGATCCTGTCAACTGTGTAGAGAGAGATGTTGTCAGGCGCCCCCCAAAATACGTTATGTACATCTAATTCAATTTTTTTAATATTTTACATTTTTATTTATTTTTTATATTCTATATTTTTGAATTTTCATTTCATCTTTTCTTTTTATTTATTTTATTTTTTAGTTTTTCATTTTTTAAGCATACGCGACTTCCCACAAGCCGCCGCTTTCGCGGCGACCCTCTGACTGCTAAATAATGTTATGACTACAGCGAAAAAATCTTATTCTGACCCAGCTGATGATCATTCCATAATATGACGATGTTTATATTCAATTCAAAATAAATCCTATCACTTGTTCCATATAGCTATTGTAATATTCCATATAGTTATATTCCATATAGCCATTCCCTTTTCCTTCTATTTCGTCCTTAAAATGCAAAATTAAAAAAAAACCTCACATATACATCGTCGCGCAGTCTCAAAATAAACATTCCTGCCAAATCTTATTGAAATCTGTCAATGCGTTTAGCCGTAAATGCATTACACACAAACACATAGACGAAAGCCAATCGACTTGAAACAAGACTTCACTTCGTTCAGACTGAGCTTCGCTCAGTCTTCTCTTCGCTCGGTCAATTATGTATTATGGACCATTCAATACCAATGGCCACACTGTGATAATACAGTCCCTGTAATATTATTAGTATAGATTTTCACGCATGCGTAGTACTTCGTCTATCCAACCTCCCTCAAATCATCAACGTGGTTCCACTTTTCGCCACCAGAGTTCACATCTATAACCCAACTCGTGAGCAAACACGACTTCTCAGTACGAATCTCTCAACACCCTAAGATACAACAAGTGTCACGGAAAACTTACTTCGTGAAAACTGTCGGAAAATCTCTTTCGGAAAACTCCAATTCAATTTTCCGTCTAGAAAATATCTCGAATAATATTGAAAATAGCTTCCGCTGTTTCAAAAATAGTCGGTCATATTTGACGTGCGTTTATCCGAAATATTTAATTGAAAAATTAATATTAAAAAATTGTCAGGATTTTCTCAGTGTTGATCCCGGTTTGAGACTTGGATAAAAGTTTAGAAGAAACAGTTGCTTTATAAGGTAAGATTTGGATTTGTTAAGTTTTTTTTTTAATTTCAGAAAATTCATACTACAGTATTACTACCAGGTCACCCTTGCTTCGCTACGGAGTCTCAGAGATCCCGATGGAATAAGGATATTTTTGTGAAATATCTAATCAATGCGTGTAAGATATAGCAGGATTCTCTTACATTGTCAGAAAACAGCTGATTGATGTACGCTCGTTTACTAACGTTAAATCAGCTGTTTTCTGACAAGTTAAAAGAATCCTGCTATTCATAAAACTCAAAATACGCTGTATTAATTTTGCATGTTAACTTTCACATAACCAGAAAAAATTTAGGACTACTATTAGTTAGATTGGAATTTTTGTCCAAGTTAATGGGAGTCTTATTGTTTTACTTTACTTTGCTTCTTGTTAATGCTATTTTATTTCAATATTATATTGTGAAGGAATATGATTAATTTGTTGTCAAACTCATATATTGTAATCTTTTTAGATGAACAATAAAGATATTATACATTAGTTAGATTGGAATTTTTGTCCAAGATTAGGACTACTATTCGTTAGATTGAATTTTTGTCCAAGTTAAATTAATTTCCTGGTAGAAATTATGGGATACACTTTTGATGGATTGGGGCGTATCTATGTTTTTATCATCCAAGATCAAAATTTTAACATAATATTGTATTAATATCACAAATCCTCTAATAAATTTGAAAAAAAATCATCGTTTCCAACCATTTGACTTTATTCCCATATACCGAGAATAAGGCTATTTTCTGTTTTCAAATACATCTACCTTGAATGCCATTGTGATAAGAAATTGTATTTGGTCTCAAATTGTAGAACACAACCTCCTCTTTTATTTGCAAACATTTGCGATCAGAATATAGCATTCTCAAGTTAAGTACATGCAATCTAAAAAGGTGAGAAAACTATTTTTCTCTTTTTCCATTATTTTGCTGTCACTAGTTAGTTTCTCAATTGGGATTAATGAGAGTTAAAAACGTGTATCTGGGCTCAAATTGTAGGAAATTTTATTCTCTACTTGTATAATCAGCTCAAATACACCTATTTAACCCCTTTATTCTGGTAAAAAATTGATCTAAACGTGAACAAGGGAAGAATTATGATGATTTTTCTACTTACAAAACCAAATGTACTCAACTTGAGATGTATTTGGAAACAGAAAATAGAATATTCTCGGTATATGGGAATGAAGTCAAAGGACTCTTTAGAAACAATTTTTTTCAATTTCGACCAATTTTAACATATGATATATGAATTTGAACCACCTAGATGAGCTAAAAAGAATGAGCTATAGTTTGATAAGATCCGTTCACTTATACGAAAGTTGGAGGCGTCCTCAGTTTATCATCCTTGAAGGGTCCTTTCTTACCTCCCACTTCTTGAAAAACTTGATTTTTAGAGCCGCGAAGTAGATGTTCTGAGGGAGAATGATCTCAGAAATAATATTCTAATAGGAAACTTCAATGGAAGTACGTAGAAACTGTTGTTAGACTTCATCACCAAAAATATTGTCTTTTTTGAAATGCAAGGAATATTGTTAACAGCTCTAGCTCAAAAAGTAGACAAGATAAAAAGGCCAACTTGGTCTCAAATTGTAGAGAAGAAAGTAATCCCCAGAGGGATTCTGATTCACACATTTATAATGCACCTTACGGAAGATATGATCAATCAAAACTGAGAATACTTGAATTTTAGTTTCAATCGAAAAATTACCCCTTTTTTAAAATGAGTTAGTCACCAATATCTTGGAAATGTTATTTACTAAAGAAAAGATAGAGTGATTTTTTCTGTCAGACGCTTAATTTAGACGTAAATTGCAGAAAACTAGAAACGGAACCAAAATTTCGAGGTTTTTTGGGCACCCTATATTACGCGGCACTCAGAAACCGTCGCAAACTCATATTAGCCTTCCTTGAAATGTGGTTTGAGATAATTTCCAGCCTTATGTTATTTTTTAGGACCTAGACCCTTTTTTTGGTCTAATTTGCCTGGGCTACATGTGATTCTTCTTCACTTAAAATTCAAAGTATACTGTTATAAATATAGTTCAATTGAAGATTTGAATACTGCTACACATGAAGAGCTTGCTGCTGTATCAAAAGTTATGGACAAATTTGAGGCTTTTAATGAGCATTAACGCATCAAAGGTGCCATCTATCCTTCGTAATTTAAAAAAAAACTCAAGTGTTTTGGAGTTTTTCATACGAATTCTCGAATTCGGTTATTTGCTTAGTATTATGGCGTGAGTAAGATAAATGTATGATTGAAATAAACTTTCTCATACCACTATGAAAAACATGCGTTCTTCAGCGCACCTGTTTAAAGATAAACTGAGGAATGAGTAAAAAGTCAGTAAGAAGCAGAATAATCATTTATTTCATGTCGAGTTAGACAGTTATTTCTTTGTGGCTCTCAGTATTCGTATTATTTTCTCTTTTCTGGTTTGCCTCTCCTTTCTAATACTCCATCTTTTCCTGCTCTAGAAATCTTGACATTTCTATTCTAAATTACAAAAAAATATATACATGACAAGAAATATTTAAAACACAATATCCATTGTACAGAATAATAGAAATCTGTCTAGTAATTATTATGTCATATTCACTCTCTGAGATATCGTTTTCTTATTATTTATTTCTTGTTCCTGATCTTGTTCCAGTTCTTCTTCTTCTGTTACTTATTCCTCTTCTTCATCATTTTCCTTTCCTCCTTCATTTTCTTCTTTACCTCTTCATCCTCCTCCTCCTTCTTCTTCTTCTCTTTCTTCTTTCCCTTCTCCTTCTTCTTTTTCTTTCTCCTTCTCCTCCTTCTTCTTTTCTCCTCTTTCTTCTTCTTCTTCTTCTTCTTCTTCTTCTTCTTCTTCTTCTTCTTCTTCTTCTTCTTCTTCTTCTTCTTCTTTTTCTTCTTCTTCTTCTTCTTCTTCTTCTTCTTCTTCTTCTTCTTCTTCTTCTTCTTATTCTTCTTCTTCGTCTCCTTCTTCTTCCCTTTCTTCTTCCCTTCTTCAGCTTCTCATTCTTGTTTTTCTGTTTGTTCTTCTTCTCGTTCTTGTTCTTCTTTTCTCCTTTTTCTTTTTCTTCTTCTTCTTCTTCTTCTTCTTCTTCTTCTTCTTAATTAATCTTATTTCTTCTTCTCCGTCTTCTTTTTCTCCTTTCTCTTCTTCTTCCTCTTCTTCACCTTTTCTTCTTCTCCTACTTCTTCTCCATATTATTTGTTCTTCTCCTTCTCTCTTTTCAAACATCCTAATCCACTCCTCAGAAACATATCATGCTATGGCTAGGCGTACATGGGTAAGTCAAGACAAGACAAGACGAGATTAGTCACGTTTAGTCACTTTCTCGTATGTAGTGTGAAGTTTAGTACTTCACATATTCGCTTATGAAGCAACACACACCGATTAGACATTGCATCGGTGTGTGCTGCTTCATAAGCAACTATGTGAAATACTGTGACTAAACGTGACTAATCTCTTCATCATTTTCTTCTAGTTTAGGCCTAGCCTAACTGCCATAGCAGATCTTCTTAGCTGTCATCTATATGCAAAAGGTCAGCCATCATCAAAAAAGTAATTCAATTTTCTTCAATGGCCACATTTTCTTCTTTTTCTCCTCCTCCTACTTTATCTCTAAGCCTTTTCCTTATCCTCCCTCCTCCTCCTCCTCCTCCTATATGTTTTAATATCCCTTAATATGCGTTGCTGAACACTCGCCAACATGAAAACATATTAAAACTGAATAGCACTTATTTCGAATGTTCATGTATCATCATCCATGATAATATGCATTTGAGTTGATGAAATTCTTCAGAAAATATCAGTGAATTGTACCAGAAAGATGGGACTTCAAATATTCAATATAGTGGAAAATATTCTTGTATATGTTTATTTGAAAACAAAATTGTGTTCAGTTCATCAGAGAAAATTCATGTGGATTGATTGATATAAATCTTATACTGGGTGGCGCAAAAAGAACGGATGGATTTGAGTAGGATAGTATCAGTGGACTGAGAGCTGTCTGTGACCGCAGAGCGACACAATTTTGTAGGTTAAAGTATTCAGTTTTAGTATCAATGGCGCAATTGACCTTGAAAAATCGCGTACTTGCTGTTGAACAATATTTCCTATAGAATGAATCTGCAATCGTCGTTCAACGGAGCTTCAGCAGAAAGTTTCAAGTCGAGCTTATTGGCATAAGATTCTTCTCTACTTGAAATTCAAGTTTACTATCGTAAATATCGTTTCATTGAAGATTTGAATACTGCAATACATGAATTAATTGCTGCTATATCAAAAGTTAAGGAACAATTTGAGGTTTTTAATGAGCATTAACGCATTAAGGGCGCCATCTTTCCTATGTAATTTTTTAATTATACTCAAGTGTTTTGGAGTTTTTCATACAAATTCTCAAATTGGGTTATTTACTTGGTATTTTGGTGTTAGGAAGATAAATGTATGATTCAAATGAACTTTCTTATAACACTTTTAAAAACATCCGTTCTTTATGCGCCACCCTGTAATATGAAAAGAGTTTTGTGTCCAACTTTAGAAAGATTTAGAGGTCCGATTTTGATGCGGTTTACGCCAAAAGATAGATAAAGAATTGAATTTCTGCAGGCTGTATCTGTTTTGAAAATTATCATTTTAAATGGAGAACTTTCATAAAAACCAAAAATAGTTTCCTGTGGCACAATCTGTTGGCATAAAATGTACTGGATCCCTCGAGTGTTAGTTTGTGAAATGAGACATAGATAGAGCTTAGAAAGGGTTTTCTGAAAGTAGTACAGTTACCAGTAATCACTGTACAAGGTAGGATTTTATTGGTATGGCTTGGCTGCTGTCAGCTTCAGAAAATCAAAAAAAGCAACTATTCAATAGTCTATTATGCTACAAGACCAGGAATTAAGTGTTTATGGTACAAGCATTAGTTCCAGGTTGAGTCAGGTACGATACTTTTCGTCACACTACACGGGCCGACGTACATGAAAGGGTTGAGAATAGACAGAAAATACATGCAACTCGACAACAGCTGATGATATTAGCCTACTGACAAAAACAAATTCAAATTATGGCATGAATGTTGAAATAAATATCCTATCCTATTATATTAAGCGAGCAATTTCTGTATGTTTATATTTATGTATGTATTTATGTATTTATGTATTTATGTATTTATGTATTTATGTATTTATGTATTTATGTATTTATGTATTTATGTATTTATGTATTTATGTATTTATGTATTTATGTATTTATGTATTTATGTATTTATGTATTTATGTATTTATGTATTTATGTATTTATGTATTTATGTATTTATGTATTTATGTATTTATGTATTTATGTATTTATGTATTTATGTATTTATGTATTTATGTATTTATGTATTTATGTATTTATGTATTTATGTATTTATGTATTTATGTATTTATGTATGTATGTCCAACGGATCTCGAAAACGGCTCTAACGATTTTGACGAAATTTGGAATATACGAGGTTTATGATACAAAAATTAGTTTGCGCTGGGTCTCATCCCTGGGATAACTCGCTAAAGGACCTAAAAAAGGAGAAATTGATCCTTTAAGAATCAGCTGACAGAAGAAAGAAATTTCCATCGGCTGTAAATGATGAAAAAGAGTGAGAGCGAGTGAGTGTGTGAGTGAGACAAGATTATTATTTCAGCTGCTGAGACAGTGACAGAGAATCAGCTGACAGAAGAAACAATTTTCTGTCGGTTCTTGATGTTGAGAGAGAGTGAGTGCGAGTGAGAGAAGATTATAATTATCAGCTGCTCCATTACTAGATTTGAGAAAAATATCGAAACACATAAGCTGCTCCTATTCCCTTTTTTATTTCTGATTTTAATTTATCTATAGAAAATTAAAAGGAATTTGAAATTTTGAAAATATTCCATATTGTATCATTATTTTTATATTTTGGGCATGAAGTAAGCCATGTGATCTGTTTTTATTTATTTGAGAGAAATCGTCAAGAGTTCATCAAAACAGCTGAGCTAAAAATAGTTGTCAACTCATTTTATTATTTCTATGAAGCAAAATTATACAAGTGCGATTTTTCAAATGATATGCATTCAAACTCGATTATTCATAATATTTCGAAAGCTGAGATTAATTTTTTTACAGTGCAATGATGATTCAGTGCATAAGACTGATGGCTTTACTTTAAAAAATTGTTTAATTTAATTCCTTTTTTCTTTAAAATTTCCATTCCTGTGCCTTTGTAGACCTACCCCCGAGCAGAGCTCGGTACCCCGATATTTTATGTTAATACTAGTAGCTAAGCCCCTGCTTTGCACCGGAAAAAAGGTGAGTGTAGATCAGTGGTCGCCAAACTTTTGAGCCTGAGAGCTAGCATAGCATTTATAAATCTCCTCGTGAGCTACCAAGGGATATTGGACGGAAGAAAGTACGCAAAATGAAATTTTCACACCTCTATTGCCTAAAAAACACATTTCTAGTATTAATATCTTTGTATCTCATAGCAAGTATAACAAAAAGTTGAAATGTAGCCTAAAGAGTAGTGGAACTCTGCTTGGTCATAAAGTTTTTCATGTTTGGAGTGTATGTTGAGGCCGCTATTGTGATACAGTTTCACAAATGTTAATCAGTCAGTCTATTTCTATATAGATTTTTATAAACTCAATACTTCAAAAAAATGCTTCACAAATGTATGTAGAGCTGAACATAGCTTTCAATCTCAATGCAACTTGAGTTATATTTGGATATATTTTTTTGGGAACTTGAGGTCAAATATTTCCAGAGGTAGAAAAAGATGTGAGAGACAGATCATTTTGAAAGTCAACAAATTCGAGCCTAGTCTCCACCAAAATGTTTCACAAGACAAGCTGAGAAATCTTCCGTATTGTAGCATTCAAACGACTCTTGAGATACCTTAAAATAACTTGAGGCGTTGCCGCTCGTTTTTTAACCTCGGTATCACACACGTCGTTGAAATGCTCTCACAATACAACCATTGCATAAACTACTATTGTGTGAGTTAGGGTCTCACTGTCATCTTACTTTTGTCCGTCTGTCCGACACATTAAAATCGATAAGAGTCGATTTTAATGTCACTTTAAAATCGCAACAAGTTATCCAACGACACAAGTAAAATGGTGCACTTTTGAAAATTCGAATAAATATCTTCAATGATCAAGTAGGAAGATTGATTTTGAAACAATGGGGGAGGAATTTGAAAAAAAATTGTAAACAAAAAAAAAGGTAATGGAACCTCAATTTGTGCTATAGTGGGGATAGCCACAATCCAAAACTCGGTTTTCATGGTGATGATGATAATGATCATAAATCTTGTGATTTCACTTCATTAGATGATTTTTTGTGTTACACATAGTTGATAAAAGTTGCGAGAAAAAGGAGAAGAAGAAGGAGTAGTAGTAGAAGAATGAAAAGTTAAAGAAAGAAGGAGACGGAGAGGAAAAGGGAGAAGAAGGAGGAGGAGGAAAAGAAGAAGAAGAAGAAGAAGAAGAAGAAGAAGAAGAAGAAGAGAAGAAGAAGAAGAAGGAGGAGAAGAATAAGATGGGGATGAAGAAGAAGGAGAATAAGATGAAGATGAAGATGAAGAGGAAGAAAAGAAGAAGGAGAAGAAGAAGAAAAGTAGAAGATGAAGAGGAAGAAAAAAAAGAAGGAGAAGAAGAAGAAGAACAACGATGAAGATAATATTCTCTTCAATTTTCTTCTAAAAAAACTTTTGATGACAATATGAAACTAACAATAGAGGAGCAAGTGACTTAACTGAGGAAAATCATGAGATTTGATATCCAGAGTCCAGTAGGCTACTGTTCATAAGAAGTTCATTTCTATTTTCCCCTTTCATTATTATCCTGTATTCTCTGGCTGGATAAGATTTCAGACATTATGTAGCTGCTAGGTTGTTATGTGTTATAGTGTATAGATTTTGAGAGGTTAGGGATGAGGCTTTGGGGGGGTTGTATAACAGAGTAGAAGGATAAGGTGAAGAAAGGGTAGAATAAGAGTAAGAAGAGGGAAAAGGATGATAAGAAGAATGAAAACCGGAGTGGAAAAAGATGAAGAAAAGAAGATGAAAAAGGCGTGGAAGAGGGAGTAGGAGAAGAAGGAAAATGGGAGGAAGAAGAAGAAGAAGAAGAAGATGAAGAAAGAGAAGAAGGAAAAGAAATAGAAGGTGAAGGAGGAGGAGGAGGAGGAGGACTAGGAGAAGGAGAAGAACAACAACAAGAATAAGAAGACGAAGGAGAAGAAGGTGAAGAATTAGAGGAAGGAGAAAGAGAAGCAGGAGAAGAAAAAGAAAAAGAAGAATGTGAAAGAGAAAGAGAAGGAGGATGAGGACTAGGAGGGGGAGGAGAACAAGAAGAAGAAGAAGAAAAAGGAGGTGGAGGAGAAGGGGAAGGAGGAGGAGGAGGAGGAGGAGGAGGAGGAGGAGGAGGAGTAGGAGTAGGAAGAAGGAGGAAGAGAAGAAGAGAAAGAAGGAGAGAAAGAAGAAGGTGAAGGAGAAGAAGGGGAGGAGGAGGAGGACTATGAGGGGGGGAAGAAGAAGAAGAAAAAAACAAGAAGAAGAATAAGAGTAACTAGAAGAACAAGATGAAGAACATGAACGTGAAGATCTTGAAGAAGGAGAAGAATAAGGAGGAGGAGCAGGAGGAGGAAGAGAAGAAGAAGAAGAAGAAGAAGAAGTAGTAGTAGAAGATGAATAAGTAGAAGGAGGAAGAGGAGGAGAAGAGGAGCAATAACAATGAAAAGTGTAAGAACAAAAGGAGGAAGATAAAAAAGGAGGAAAGGAAGAAGAAGGAGAAAGAAAGAGAGTGGGAGAGATAGGAAGAGAGAGAGAGAGAGGGTGTGAGAGAGGTCTAAGGAGAAAAGATAACTTACCGTATAGAAGAATGATAATTTTTCACTTATTGACATTTCATTTTTAATAAGGTCACACAGTATCATCAATCTTACTGCGCATCGGTTATAAAATAAAATATAGGTGATTGTGCTGTACGAGCACGGACAAATCGGTATGTATTCGCTGTGTGCACGTAGGTGGTGGGGATAATAAAATCGACACCTGCGCTCACGCGGAATTTTTGTGAACGAAACCAGGTAGTTTAACATGAGAAAGGATAGGGAATAAGCATTTACAATGCATTTAGAGTATTTTCGTATTCCTAATTGTATAAATACCATTCACAATAGTAATTGCAGCTTCTATTCCTTCCATATTTCCAAACGTAAAGTGATTCAACAAAGAAATCGGATCTCAGTTATGAATTAATCGAGTGAAAAATTCAGTTCGAAAGCATATTATGATTGATTTGAAGTCTCGCGCCCATAATTCATTTCAAAATAAATATCGGGTTACCGAGCTCTGCTCGGGGGTAGGCCTACAAAGGCACAGGAATGGAAATTTTAAAGGAAAAAAGGAATGAAATTGAACAATTTTCAAGTACAACCATCAGTCTTATGCACTGAATCATCATTGCACTTTTAAAAAATTAATCTCAGCTTTCGAAATATTATGAATAATCGAGTTTGAATGCATATCATTTGAAAAATCGCACTTGTGGTAAAATTTTGCTTCGTAGAAATGATGATATGGGTTGATATAGCAGGATTATTTTAACTTGTCACAAAACAGCTGATTTAACGTTAGTAAACGAGCGTACATCAATCACTCACTCACTGACTCACTGATTCATTCATCGAAGAAGAAGAAGAAGAAAAAGAAGAAGAAGAAGAAGAAGAAGAAGAAGAAGAAGAAGAAGAAGAAGAAGAAAAAGGAGAAGAAGAATATGAAGAAGAAGGCCAACAACAAGGAAAACAAGAAGAAGAAGAAGGAGAGGAAGAAGAAGAAGGAGATGAAGAAGGAGAAGAAGAAGTAGAAGAAGAAGAAGAAGAAGAGGAAGAAGAATTACTCACTCACTCACTGAATGAGTGAGTGTCATTCATCAGCAGAACTAAAAATCTACTGAACCAAATGCGTTCAAATTTTGCATGCATGTTCAGTTGGATCTTTAGACGCGCACTAAGAACGGATTTTGAAAATATCTCAAAGATAATATTCGCGTTTTCCTAGCGATCTTGTGCGTTCTCTCAGCTTTTTCGTGAACTTATAGGCAGAAGATGTTAAAATTTGGTACTTAGGTTTGTTCAAGGTCTAAGAATAATCTGTTGAAAATGTTTGAGATTTTTCCAAAATTACGTCAAAAATCGGCGTTATTGCAGTTTTCCTCGCGGTTTTGCAGATGTTTCAACAACGACTGATCTAATAACGTTTAAACCTTTACACAGGTTCAGCTAAGTTGTAAGATGAATTGAATCGAAGTATTTCAAAATCATCCTCAAACTACTCCTGTTATTGACGTTTCGCCAGTTTTTCTTCGCGCGGAGCGCTTACTGTTTCTACGGGGGCGGAGCCCCCTGGTGAGCAGAGCGCTCACTCTTTTAGTTTATGAAAATTATTCTGCCAGAGGTCCAGGGGGCGGCGCCCCCCGGCTAGCCTGCTGGCTAGTATAAACATAAACATTGCAAAATGTCAAAGTCCCCGTTTTTAACAACTGGTTGGGTAATATAAGGTCATCATAAGAATCAATAGTAAATTTTCAATTTTTTTCATTGCTTCATGTAAAGGTACATTTCACAAAAGTTAATTGATTAATATTTTTTTTGTTTCCCATGCAAAAATAGTTCAAAACAGGAGGAGGAGGAGGAGGAGGAGAAAAGAAGAAGAAGAAGAAGAATTCCGAAGGAATAGGAGGAATAGAGACATCGCCTACCACTTCCGTTGTAACAGTGACTCTAAATACAAAAATTTATGAGCTTCAAAATCAATTTCCGGGGGTTCGGAGCCCACTAAATGGTGTAGGTCCATTCAATTCTCACCATCATCCTTCCCATTACCCATGCAAAAGCTTAGAGCTCATGTGAGCATCAACCCTAGCAAAAAAAAAGTGAAATATTTTGAATAACTCGATCCAAAGCCGTGAATTTTATCTATTATTGATTTTTTCATAGGAGCCCGTACACGAGTTCCATCTTACTAGTCTGAAAATAAATTATTTGTATTCAATATTGTCATTGATAAATTTTACTGTAAAAATACATTATATATTCTGACCCAAGGATAAAACCAATGGAGATCAAATTATTTTTATTGTACCTGAATAGAGAAATGGCGGAACAGAGGACAACCTTTTCTTAACTCAAGTATGACTTGCATATGTGTTCCACTTGAGGTATGACCTCCTTATAAAATTTATCATACATGGGAGTACTTGAAGGGTTTCTTGTCTAAGGCTAGCCATTCATTCTTTTCCTTGTAGTTTCTTCTTTTTCTTTTACTTCTCAACCTTCTTCTTCGTCGTCGTCGTCTTCTTCTTCTTCTTCTTTTCCCCTCATTTTCCTCCTTCACATTATTTTTCTTCTCCTTCTTCTTCTTCTTCTTCTTCTTCTACTTCTTTCCTTCTGCTCATTTTCCTCCTTCATCTTATTTTCTTCTTCTTCTTCTTCTTCTTCTTCTTCTTCTTCTTCTTCTTCTTCTTCTTCTTCTTCTTCTTCTTTCTTCTTCTTCTTCTTCTTTTTTCTTCTTTCTTCTTCTTCCTCTTCTTCTTCTTCTTCTTCTACTTCTTCTCCTTCGTCTTCTCTTTCTTCTCCTCCTTCTCTTCCTTCTCCTCCTTTTCCTTCTTCTCCATCTTCTACTTCTCCTTTTTCTTTTTCTTCTCATTTTCCTCCTTCATCTTATTTTTCTTTAAAGTCACAAAGTTTTTATCTGTTCTTCATCACTTTAGTACCGGTAGTGTATTCAGAACTTTTGGGATGCGCTAGACTAGCATGACTTTTTCGCAAGGTCTACTGTTCACAGAACTACTAGTTATATTGATTTATCTATTTTTTAAGATTCCAACAACCTGAAGAATTCTCTTACAGCTATGGGACACCAAGTAGAAGAAACTCAGTATAACTATAATGCTATGAAACTATATTATACTCGTTATATTCTGTATTCGTTATCAAAATCCCTTGTCAAATGATTTGGATGAAAAAAAGCTGTTATAGGACACAATGCATGATGGGATTGATTGAAAGGGATGTTCTGTCTGATTTAAGGGTAGAATTTCCCTTAGCTATCTCCTTTCTTCCCCTCCTCCCACATTTGTCTACTCCTCCCACCCTCATTTATCCTCCATTTTCTCTTCCCACTTCCGCTTTGTGATCTTTTCAGAAATTGGAGAGAATGAAAAAATGCAAAAATGAATTCGAATACACCTGCGATGTATTATCAGAGAACAGAAATCGATGAAACGGCTTTGATTGTTAGGAAAGAGGCGTTGGTGGAGGAGGAGAGAGAGGTGGAGGAGAAGGAGGAGGAATAAGAGGTGGAGTGTGAGGAGGAGGGTGGAGGAGAGAGGAGAAGGAGTAGGAGGAGGATGAGTAGGAGGGGGAGGAGTAAGATAAGAAGGAGAAGAGGGTGGAAGAGAAGGAGGAGGAGGGGACGAGAGAGCGGAGGAGGAGGGGTAGGGGGAGGAGAAGTAGGAGGAGAAGGAGAAGAGGGTGGGAGAGGAGGAGGAGGAGGAGAAAGAGAAGAGAGAGAAGGATAAGCAGCAGAGGTAGGAGAAAGAGAAGAGGAAGGTAGAGAAGAGGAAGGTAGAGAAGGAGGAGGTGGATGACTGACAGGAAGAGTGAGAGGAGGACAAGGAGGAGGAGTAGAGTGAAAAGAAGTAGGAGGAGGAAGAGGTGAAGTAGAACTTTTTCGTTCTTGACCTATCCTTCCCCTTCTTCATCTTTTTCTTATTCTTCTTCTGATTCATCTTCTCCATCACCTTCTCTCCTCCTACTCCTTCTTCTTCACCTTCTTCTTCTTCTTCTTCTTCTTCTTCTTCTTCTTCTTCTTCTTCTTCTTCTTCTTCTTCTTCTTCTTCTTCTTCTTCTCTTTCTTCTTCTTCTTCTTCTTCTTCTTCTTCTTCTTCTTCTTCTTCTTCTTCCATGTCATCTCGTCCTTCCTCCTCTCCTCCTGTTCCTCCTCCTTCTCTTCCTCCTCTTCCTCCTCCTTCTCCTCCTGTCAATCCTCTCCTTTTCATCTTCTTCTTCTTCTTCTTCTTCTTCTTCTTCTTCTTCTTCTTCTTCTTCTTCTTCTTCTTCTTCTTCTTCTTCTTCTTCCTCTTCTTCTTTTTTTCATTCATCTTCTTTTTTTCTTCTTCTCACACCTTCAAACAAAGTCCTATCTCAATTATTATGTTTGAATCAACACTTTCGTACGTGATAGTTATGCAAGGAAGATCTTATTAGGGCCGGTTCATGAGCTCGGGATTTAGCCAAGTCCTAGACTGAAACGGTTGGCCACCTTAGCATCGACAAACGTTAGCCTCGACACTATGTTCTAAGGGCTCTCTATGTTTGTCGATGCTACGGCAGCCACCCGTTTTAGGCTAGGACTTGGCTAAATCCCGAGCTTATGAACCGGCCCTTATATTGATTCGAGGAGATACACTGACGAAAAAAATCTGAATCAATAATTGACCAAAGAAGCCCCAAACTGAATAACATTAATTGAACTAACAAGCAGGTAGAAACTACAAGTGAAGAAGAAGTAGAAGATTGGGACGAATAAAAAAGAAAGAATTATACAAACAAGGAGGAGAAGAAGAAAATGAAGGACACTATAAGAAAGAAGAACATGACAAAGTGAATGAAGAATGAGGAGATGAATAGAAGAAGGTGAAGGAGCAGAAGAAGAATAATGGAGAAATTGGAGGAGGAGAAGAAGAAGAGAGAAAAAGAAGAAGAGTAAAGAAGCAGAAGTGAATATAAATATCGGAAATACGAATTCCATTTCAAATGGAAATATTCCAAGTTCATGGACTAAACGCCACTCAAAACAGATGATGCTATCTCTATTTTTAGAGATACAAAATTTATGAACCCTGAATAGAGAAGGAAAAATAAGGAAAATATGAAGGTGAAGGAGAATAAGGAGGAGAAGGATGAGGAGTAGGATGAGAAGGAGAAGAACAGGAAGGGAGAGAAGAATGACGAGAGGGAATAGAAGAAGTAGAAGAATGAGGAGAAGGAGAAGAAGATGGAGGATGTGAAGGGAGAGGAAGATGAGGAAGAGAGAGAAAGAAGAAGAAATGGAAACGATATAGTAGTGGTGGTGGGGGAGGAAGAAGAAGAAGTAGAAAACGAAGAAGAAGAAGGAGAGGAAGAGGAAAAAGAGGTAAATGAAGAAAAAGAAGAAGGAAAAGAGATAGAAGAAGAAGAAGAGAAGGAAGAAGAAGAAGAAGAAGAAGAAGAAGAAGAAAAAGAAGAAGAAGATTTAAGAGGTAGATGAAGAGAAAGAAGAAGAAGAAGAAGAAGAAAGAAGAAGAAAAAAGAAGAAGATGAAGAAGAAGAAGAAAAAGAAGAGAGGAAGAAAAAGAAGAAGAAGAAGAAGAAGAAGAAGAAGAAGAAGAAGAAGAAGAAGAAGAAGACGACGAAGAAGAAGATTCAGAAAAGGGCGGATGTGAGAAAGGACAAGAGTATCTCTACTGCTGCAGATAGGAAAGTTATGTAGCCCTTATAAAAGCAATAATATTCTCGCATTTTTATGCTGATTAGAGCACATCGTTCTTGTAATCTTGACAGCTGAGCTCTCAAAGAAAGAAAATACTCAAATCTTGATTCTTCATGTGAAACATCCTGAATACAGCACAGCTCCTTATCAATGAAGAATATATTATAGAACAAAGTGCGCCTTTCATAATATTCTACAAGATATTCTCCATAATAAAATTTTGTAATATTATCTAATATATTGTAATATTTTGTAACCCACAAGAACTTCTACAAATCAAGTTCTACAAATCTATACGGTTCATTATATTTGCGGAAGATATTTTCCATAATAATATTTTGTAATATTTTGTAATATTATTTAATATTCTCTGATATTTTGTAATATTATCCAATATATTGTAATATTATGTAATATTCTGTAACCTACAATAACTTCTACAAATCAAGTTCTACAAATCTATACGGTTCATAATATTGTGGAAGATATTCTTCGTAATAATATTATATAATATTTTGTAACCTCAAGGTACTTCTAAAAATCACAGGTTCTTACAAATCAGGTTCTACAAATCTATGCAATGAATCTAATGCCTGGTTGTTCCTACGTCTATTGAATTTAACTGGGCGATAAATCGGGGAAGCAACATAATGGAATTGACGACAAACTGAACTAACTTCATACGAAGAATTGAGACAAAATAGTGTTGGAAAGCCTTGAATAGCATTTATTATATTTGCAAAACTACATTACTCATAATTTTTCAGATGTTATTACTAAATAATATTTTGTAGACAAAATTTATGAATTGCACTCCGAGTTTTTATCAATGAGGCACAAGGTATCTGATAGTGAAAAATACTAATGGCACAATTTCTTCAAATATCAGCTGGTTGTGCACACATTTCAAATTGTTGAAAAATTCTACTCTAGGGTTAAATTAATCGGTGCTGATTGAGGGATTAAATTTTTCCAGCTCGAAAACTGCTCTAACGATTTTGACGAAATTTGGAATATAGGAGGTTTGTGATACAAAAATTAGTTTGCGCCGGGTCTCATCCCTGGGATAACTCGCTGAAGAACCTTAAAAAGGAAAATCCGATCCTTTAGGAATCAGCTGACAGCAGAAACAAATTTCCGTCGGCTGTAAATGATAAGAAAGAGTGAGAGCGGTGATTGTGGGAGTGAGACAAGATTATTTCAGCTGCAGAGACAATGCATTTCAATCACATGATCACTCGTGAAATACACAACTACACTGACCTTTTTCGTGAAAGCAGCGGTTCCATTACTAGAATTGAGAAGAATATCGAAACACATAAGCTGCTCCTACTTCCCCTTTTTATTTCTGATTTTAATTTGTCTATAGAAAATTAAAAGGAATTTAAAATATTGAAAATATTCCATATTGTATTGGTATTTTCAAATTTGAGGCATGAAGTTAGCCATGTCATCTGTTTTTATTTATTTGAGAAAAGTCGTCAAGAGTTTATTAAAACAGCTGATTACTAACCCATTTATTATTTCTTATTTCTATGAAACAAAATTTTACCACAAAAGCAATTTTTCAAATAATATGCATACAAACTCGATTATTCATAATATTTTGAAAGCTGAGATCAATTTTTTTATAGTGCAATGATTATTTAGTGCATATGACTGATGGCTGTACTTTAAAAAATCGTTTAATTACATACTTTTTTCTTTATAATTTCCATTCCTGTGCTTTTGTACTCCCGAGCACAGCTCGGTCCCCCGATATTTTAAATAACATGGGAAGCATCTTTATGGTACTTTTTTGAGATAAAGTGCGATGCAGCAACGAAACTCACAGAGGCAGTGGCTACACAGAACACATCCGCAGCCGGTCAAAGCTAACCTAAAAATCAAAGCATCGCAGACGATTGCATTATATTTTTTTTTTTTTTTTTTTTTTTTTTTTTTAATTGCTGGGCTTTGTGACCCTTAGCCACCGCGACCGCTATTCGATCTTTTGTGGCATCCCCTCTTGGCTTATGCCATGTTCCATAATCCGAAGCCAGAGCAGAATTTACTCAGGGCCTTGAAGTCCAGTTCTCTTGCCTCCTCTGGTAGGAGGGTTGCCTTTCCAAGAAGTCTGTCTCCTCCTCATTTGCAAGAGTGCTGGACATTCCAGCAGCAAATGTGCTGCTGATTTCAGCTATGGACCCACCCTTCCGAAGCTGTTCAACTTCTATCAGGGATGGGTCTCCTCAGATTCCATTGCGGAATCTTCAGTTGTAGTGCCTTCCTCTGCATGTACCGTTTCCCGGCAGGTTTGAGTCAGCAATAACTCTGAAACCTGTTCCCACGAGTAGCTGGAGACTTATTCAGTCACCCTGGGCAGAGCTCCGCGTTCACCCAGGGAAGGCTTCTTGAAACTGGAGGTCGCCTGGTATCCAGAGTTCGCATACTCATGTCAGGCACTCCCCTGACCATGCAGCCGTCGGCGTATGCTGTTCCACCATATGTTGGCTTGGCTTGCGCAGTTGATGCTTCAGGTGTTCCTACTTGAACACCCTACTTAAGCTGGGACGCAACGGTGTTAGTTGCCAACCAGCCTACATCTACCACTTGCATCAGGAACCCGGAGGATTGCCACACCCCGGACAGAATAAATTCTGCCCCCCTGCGGGGATATATTCCCTTACTTAGCCTGTTAATGTAGGTGGAGGAAAAATGTTGTGTGTATCACGGGACTAAAGTACTTTTTCTCCCTTAGGGAAATCAACAGTTTCCCTCAGGGAGAAAAAGTTGCACTTTAGTCCCTAGATGCACAAATAACTATTACATAGACATCAGATAAATATTTTAACATGTGGTTGAAATTTTATCAGGTGGGAAAGTACAAGTTTCAGTTTTAACAAACAAAAGTCTGTAATATTGTGGATTAATGCAATTTTCGGAGCTAGCTCGTTTTGAATGAACATGTAATTTATTAGAGAATGCAGTTGATTTTACTAGTTATTTTGCTGAAGTATATTGTTCTGGTAACACTATGTCACTTGGATTTTTAATTTCAAATTATTTAAGTTCGTCGTCGATCCCACTATGTTGCCATTCTCGATTTATCACCTGGTTGAATCTAATAGACGTACGATCAACCAGGCATGAGTCTTACCCCAGAAAATCAAAGAGTGAGATAGATATTGCACTGTCATTGTAATTATTGATAAATGCATCAAATGAGTAATACAAAAAAGGAAAAATCTTTTCTATTCCAATATGGAGTTAATCTTACTGTAGCAAAGAAACAAAGCAGCGCTTTGCGCTGCACGAGGTGAACTTGTTTTATTCAATTTAAGTTCAATCTTAAACTTAATCTTAAACTTCAATCACTCAACACTTACTAATCTCACTTATTTGCTCACAACAATTCAAACCTACTCCAGGACATGGCTTGCCATAGTGGAGTAGGTCTATTTTCCAAACAAAGACATGAATTTATTGTAACATTTTTGCTTATGATTTTTTTACTTAAGGTGGGTTTTCGTTACTGCGACCGAGTGCCGCAGCGAAGCAACTATGAATAGTTGGGATTTTTCATCAATTGCATCTGACAACGCTGGGTCGGGCTCCGCTGCGGCACTCGGTCGCAGTAACGAAAACCCACCTTAACAAATCTTTGTATTAATAACTGGAAATATTTTTAATTTTGTATTTGTAATACTTATAGGTTTTACACCTAGGTTATAGGAAACCTATAGTATTACAAATACAATAAAAATATTTACAGTTAATAATACAAAGATTTGTTATAGGTTTTCGTTACTGCGACCGAGTGCCGCAGCGGAGCAGTCGGCAACTATGAATAGTTGGTATTTTTCATCAATTGCATCTGGCAACGCTGGGTCGGGCTCCGCTGCGGCACTCGGTCGCAGTAACGAAAACCCACCTTAACAAATCTTTGTATTATTAACTGTAAATATTTTTGAATTTGTATTTGTAATACTTATAGGTTCTTTTGGAATATAAATCATTCTTCTTCTTCCTGTGCCTATCCGTTAACGAATGTTGGCAATCATTCTGGCAATGATGATCTTATTCACAGCAGCTTTGAAGAGTTCAGGGGTTGATATTGAGAACCATGTTCTTAAATTCTTCAGCCAGGATATTCGCCTCCTACCAACACCTCTCCTGCCAAGCACTTTACCCTGTAATATACATTTCAACAACTTGTACTTGGTTTCGTTCCTCATGATATGTCCTAGATACTCCAATTTTCTTCTTTTTATAGTGAAAATAATTTCTTTCTCTTTATTAAGCTGTTGAAGAACGCTGCTATTGGATATTTTGTCCATCCATGATATTTTCAAAATTCTTCTATAGGTCCACATCTCAAACGCTTCCAATTTCTTTGTTGTTGCCTCAGTCAGGGTCCAGGAGTCTACTCCATACAATAAGATGGAAAAATCATTATTTCCATTATATCATAAATCATTATTTATTTAAAAAATCTGCTTTCTTCTGTCTTTTTCAGCCAATCCACGTGTCCTCCTAACCACAAATGGGACCGCCCTCATTTCTCGACATCCCGTGTTGGATGTCCATCTGTCTGGTGATCTGCCTGGCCGGTTTCCAGTCTTCTACTTCCTCCTCTCTGCCTCCTCAATCGCAGCACACACACACGATAAAGGAGGAAGGAGTGGGAGGTGGAGGAGGAGGAGGAAGAGGAGTGGTGAAGAGAGACACGGACGCAGTGACGGAGAAAGAGGAGGATGGAGATTATACGGCAGAGGGGGTCAGCTATGATGAGTATCCGGTGAGTGCAAAATACATCTATATTAAAACTAGCTGTCCCGGCGAGCTTTGTATCGCTAATTTACCCCTCTTCACCCTCAAATGTTCCCCTTCATGCCACCCCAAAAATTTTATTCCCCAAATGCTCCTCCTTCATTGCCCCACAAATCCCCTTCATGTCAACCCCCTCTTTCCCACCAAATGTCATCCCCCTCTTCCCCCCAATTGGCCCCCTTCATGTAATCCCCCAAAAATTTCACCCCCGAAATGTCCCCCTTCATGTCACCCCCAAACGCCCCCTTCATGTCACCCCCCTCTTCCCCCCAAATGTCCCCCCTTCATATCACCCCCAAAAAAATGTCACTAGTAAAATATCTATCCACTCGCTTTATTGATGGAAATTAAAAAAATCTGCAAAATACTAACTTTTCAAGCAAGTGGATAATCTATATTAATAAAAGAGAGTTGGTGTCTGAACGCTCGCTTATAACTCGAGAACGGCTCAACCGAATTAGATGATTTTGGATTAGTTTGAATTGTTACAGCACTGGTTAACATAATATGTATTATGGTATAAGAAAATCTCTTTATAATTAGGTGGAGGAGTAGGAGGGGGTGGAGGAGAGTAGGAGGGGAGGAGAAGGAGGAGGAGGAAGAGATGGTGGAGGAGTAGGAGGAGGAGGAGAAGAAGAAGAAGAAGAAGAAGAAGAAGAAGAAGAAGAAGAAGAAGAAGAAGAAAGAAGAAAAGAAAAAGAAAAGAAGAAGCAGGAGGTGGAGGAGGAGGAGGAGGAGAAGGAAGAGAAGTATGACGTGGAGGAGGAGGAGGTGGAGGAGTAGGAGGAGTAGGAGGAGGATGAGGAGGAGGAGGAGGAGGATGAGGAGGAGGAGGAGGAGGAGGAGGAGGAGGAGGAGGAGGAGGAAAAGGAGATAAATGAGGAGGAGGAAAGGGAGGAAGAGGAGCAAGAAGATGAAGACTAAGGAACGGGTGTTGAAAAGAAAGAGGTGAAACGAAGGAAGAAACCAATAAGGATGAAACGAAGAAGGAAGTGGAGGAGGAGGAGGAGAAGGAAGAGGTTGTGGAGGAGTCGGAGGAGGAAATGGAGGAGGAAGAAGAATAAGAAAAAGAGTAACAAGTGGCATGGTTAGAAGAAAAAGATAAATGAAACCATCTTCACACCTTTTCTTGTGACATACATTATGACGTTACGGTATTTTCATATTACAACCTTTCATGTCCTCATATATGAAAGCCCTTGTTAGATTGCCCTATAACCTCTACAAAAATTTTACATAATAAATTCACTTCTCGTTCGCGTTTCTAGGAAGGAAAACGACATTCCCTCCCTACTCTGTTCTTTGAAATTTTAAGAAAAAATTGGGATTATAAGTTACAAGATTCAAAGGACTCCAGGCTTATGTAAAAAGTTATTTTTTCCTTCAAATTAGTGTACAAATTTCTTGTACAAAAAATAAGTGTACAAATTAGTAAAATTCTTCAAATTAGTGTACAAAGGACCCGAAAGGGCCTTATTGCGATCATACTAGTGTCCCTCTTCTCGTCTGTACGCTCGATATCTAACGAACGGAATATCATACACTTTTGAAATTTGAAATAAAGGGTGGCGTATATAGGCCTAGAACGCATGTTCTGTACGCAAGTGTACGCTAGAACGCAAGATAAGGCTAGGCGCACACCGCTTAGTCAAAACAAGAGAAGACGAGATTAGTCACGTTTAGTCACCACATAGTTGTTATGAGCGGCACACCGATGCAATGACTAATCGGTGTGTGTTGCTCCATAAGCAACTATGTGAATTACTGTGACTGAACGTGACTAATCTCGTCTTGTCTTGTCTTGACTAACGAGTGTACGCCTGGCCTTAGTGTTATAGGAAAGTTATTTTAATGGCAGTGGCTACGCGTCCGTCAACCGTACGCCGCTTAGACGTACGTCAAGAGAGTCATGTGACCAATGACGTCATGGGCACAAGCACAATGACGGGTTGACGGACGCCGAGATTTAGTATTTGTAGGTTAAGTTGGGTATTGTGTCAAAACTGAGTAGGCTAACACAACATTCCTCTACATTTTAGAGGGTCTTGGCTAACATCAGAGCTGCTTTAATGATCGCATATTCGGTTTACCAGGTTTTGTCGATACTTTGACAATTAGGCTACGCTTACACTAAAATTGGTAATCTCTTAATTTCCAGTTTATTTAGTGTATGAGATCTATTTTTTAAATCCTTTCTTCAAGATAGCCCCCTAGGAAAAAATCTGGAAGCTTAAATCGGGAGACCATAACCTGCCCTTGGGAAAATGACATAGTAAAGAATTCAACTATTCAGCTGAATAGTTGAATGAATTCATTCTCTTCTTTTCTTCTAATGAATGCTAATAAACTGTTGTAACTATCAAATTTCAGCCCTTCCGCATTCATAGCTAATTAACAACTGAGTTCGATTTGACATGTGCCAACTGCCAATACCTTATTCGTCCGTCAACCTACAGTACCCGTGACGTCATAGCTTATTCGTCCGTCAACCCACAGTAACCGTGGCGTCACACATCACGTGACACTCTTGACGGACGTCCAAGCGGCGTACGGTTGACGGACGCGTAGCCACTACGTATTTTAATCATAAATTCATCTTACATCAAAATTCTAAGCAAAAAACCAGATTTGAGAATTTCTTCTTCTTCTTCTTCTTCTTCTTCTTCTTCTTCTTCTTCTTCTTCTTCTTCTTCTTCTTCTTCTTCATCTCCTCCTTCTCCATCTTCTTCTTCTTCCTCTTCTTCTTCTTCTTCTTCTTCTTCTTCTTCTTCTTCTTCTTCTTCTTCTTCTTCTTGAGCTCTTATTTTACCTTTTTCTTCCCATTCTTTTTGTGCTCTTGATTTTCCTTCTTCTTGTGCTCTTATTTCTTCTCCTCCTTCCCATTTTTTCTTCTTCTTGTCTTCCTTCTTCTGTGCTCTTATTTCACCTTCTTCTTCTTCTCCTTCTTCTTCTTCTTCTTCTTCTTCTTCTTCTTCTTCTTCTTCTTCTTCTTCTTCTTCTTCTTCTTCTTCTTCTTCTTCTTCTTCTTCTTCTCCACCTTCTCACCCGTTCCTTATCACTCCTCCTCCTCCTTCTTCTTACCTCTCTTGGTTCCTCTTTTGTCAAAGGCTTCTCATTGAATATCAAGAGTCGCTTTTCACCTACCAGACCCTTTGAAGGATCATCCCCATTGTCAGGGTTCAAGAGTATTTCGAAAAAAAAAAGAAATTTGACACACGTGTTAGGAGATTGCATTTATCATTACATAAGCATCACATATTTGGAGATTTTGGAGAGTCAGCCTCCATTTACCGCTCACATTCATTTTAAACCTCTCTCTCCCTCTTCTCTCTTTCACTCTCTCCTTTTCTCCCCTCTCTCTCTCTCTTCACAGTCAAATGTTAATGGAAAGGATGTCCTTGGACGTCTGTTGATGATGAGAGAGAGAGACAAGATTATTACAGCTGTTAAGAACAAGCATTTTAATTATGTGATCACATGTAGCCTAAAACATTAAGCTAAATATAGCACGATCCATTTAACTTGACAGAAATCAGCTGTTTTGGTAATAATTGAACAGTGACTTCGACACAATAATCAAAAGGCTTAAAAGTCTTAAATGCCTTTAAATACCTTTTTAAAGAAGACCTTTCAAAGAATAACTTTTTAAAATACCTTTTCAATAATCTGCGAGATTCAGCATTTGTAGGTTAAGTATTGTGATCATATGCTCGTCGATCATATGTTTTATGACAAGTTAAAAGTATCCTGTTATATCGAACTGGAGACACTAGGAATATCAAACAGGAAAATAGTACTGAGCGCGAGGTCTACTGTTCACAGAACTGCTCCGTGAAGCTGGCACCACCCAATGAAACACATTTTTTGAGACTGGTGCTAAAAAAATGTGTTTTCAGAATATGTTATTTTTAAAAACGTTGAATTTAAAAAAGCCACAAATCATGCTATTTCCAAGGTCAAGAAGGTGAACACATTTTTTAAAAATAACATATTATTCTGAAAACACATTTGAAGCACATTTTTTTTAGCACCAGTCTCAAAAAATGTGTTTCACTGGGTGGTGCTAAGCGTAAAGCCAGCACCACCCACAAACCATTCTATTTTCAGGGTCAAGGTGTTTTTAAAAATAACATATTCTGAAAACACATTTTTTAGCACCAGTCTTAAAAATGTGTTTCACTGGGTGGTGAAACACATTTCACGGAGCTTCACAGAACTACTAGTCTGGAGTTACCTTTTGTCTAAAAAGTTACACCTCTAAACGCTAGATAGAGATGAGAGTTGTACGATGATACGGAAAGATGAAAGTGAAAGATACAGAAAGGTGAAAGGAAGGCCGAAGGACGAGGAAGCAGTGGAGAAAGAAGACGATGAAGAGGAGGTGAAAAAAGAAGAAGACTGATAGAATTGACGGCAAATAAGGCTAGGCGTACACCGGTTAGTCAAGACAAGACAAGACGAGATTAGTCACGTTTAGTCACAGTACTTCACATCCTATTATATTAAGCGAGCAATTTCTGTATGTTTATATGTTTATAATTATGTTTATATTTATGTTTATATGTTTGTATGTCCAACGGATCTCGAAAACGGCTCTAACGATTTTGACGAAATTTGGAATATAGGAGGTTTGTGATACAAAAATTAGTTTGCGCCGGGTCTCATCCCTGGGATAACTCGCTGAAGGACCTTAAAAAGGAAAAACCGATCCTTTAGGAATCAGCTGACAGCAGAAAAAAATTTCTGTCGGCTGTAAATGATAAGAAAGAGTGAGAGCGGTGATTGTGGGAGTGAGACAAGATTATTTCAGCTGCTGAGACAATGCATTTCAATCACATGATCACTCGTGAAATACACAACTACACTAACTTTTTTCGTAAAACCAGCGGTTCCATTACTAGAATTGAGAAAAATATCGAAACACATAAGTTGCTCCTATTCCCCTTTTTATTTCTGATTTTTATTTATTTATAAAAATTGAAAGGAATTAGAAATTTTGAAAATATTCTATATTGTACTGTATTGTTATTTTTAAATTTGAGGCATGAAGTTAGCCATGTGATCTGTTTTTATTTATTTGAGAAAAATCGTCAAGAGTTCATCAAAACAGCTGAGCTAAAAATTGTTGTAGCAGGAATATTTCAAATTGTCAGAAAACAGCTGATTGATGTACGCTCGTTTACTGACGTTAAATCAGCTGTTTTCTGACAAGTTAAAATGATCCTACTATATCAACCCATCCTATTATATTAAACGAGCAATTTCTGTATGTTTATATTTATTTATGTATTTATGTATGTATTTATGTATTTATGTATGTCCAACGGATCTCGAAAACGGCTCTAACGATTTTGACGAAATTGGAATATAGGAGGTTTGTGATAGTAAAATTAGTTTGCGCCGGGTCTCATCCTTGGGATAACTCGCTGAAGGACCTTAAAAAGGAAAAACCGATCCTTTAGGAATCAGCTGATAGCAGAAAAAAATTTCTGTCGGCTGTAAATGATAAGAAAGAGTGAGAGCGGTGATCGTGGGAGTGAGACAAGATTATTTCAGCTGCTGAGACAATGCATTTCAATCACATGATCACTCGTGAAATACACAACTACACTAACTTTTTTCGTAAAACCAGCGGTTCCATTACTAGAATTGAGAAAAATATCGAAACACATAAGTTGCTCCTATTCCCCTTTTTATCTCTGATTTTTATTTATTTATAAAAATTGAAAGGAATTAGAAATTTTGAAAATATTCTATATTGTACTGTATTGTTATTTTTAAATTTGAGGCATGAAGTTAGCCATGTGATCTGTTTTATTTATTTGAGAAAAATCGTCAAGAGTTCATCAAAACAGCTGAGCTAAAATTGTTGTAGCAGGAATATTTCAAATTGTCAGAAAACAGCTGATTGGGTACGCTCGTTTACTGACGTTAAATCAGCTGTTTTCTGACAAGTTAAAATGATCCCTACTATATCAACCCATCCTATTATATTAAGCGAGCAATTTCTGTATGTTTATATTTATTTATGTATTTATGGATGTATTTATGTATTTATGTATGTCCAACGGATCTCGAAAACGGCTCTAACGATTTTGACGAAATTTGGAATATAGGAGGTTTGTGATACAAAAATTAGTTTGCGCCGGGTCTCATCCCTGGGATAACTCGCTGAAGGACCTTAAAAAGGAAAAACCGATCCTTTAAGAATCAGCTGACAAAAGAAAGAAATTTCCAACGGCTGTAAATGATGAGAAAGAGTGAGAGCGGTGAGTGTGGGAGTGAGACAAGATTATTTCAGCTGCTGAGACCGTGCATTTCAATCACATGATCACTCTTGAAATACACAACTACACTAACTTTTTTTGGTAAAACCAGCGGTTCCATTACTAGAATTGAGAAAAATATCGAAACACATATAAGCTGCTTATATTCCCCTTTTTATGTATGATTTTTATTTATCTATAGAAAATTAAAAGGAATTAGAAATATTGAAAATATTCCATATTGTACTGTATTGTTATTTTTAAATTTGAAGCATGAAGTTAGCCATGTGATCTGTTTTTATTTATTTGAGAAAAATCGTCAAGAGTTCATCAGAACAGCTGAGCTAAAAATTGTTGTAGCAGAAATATTTTAAATTGTCAGAAAACAGCTGATTGATGTACGCTCGTTTACTGACGTTAATTATTATTATTACTGACGTTGAATCAGCTGTTTTCTGACAAGTTAAAATGATCCTACTATATCAACCCATATTAATATTATTTCTATGAAGCAAAATTTTATAAGTGCGATTTTTCAAATTATATGCATTCAAACTCGATTATTCATAATATTTCGAAAGCTGAGATTGATTTTTTATAGTGCAATGATGATTCAGTGCATAAGACTGATGGCTGTACTTAAAAAATTGTTTAATTTCATTCCTTTTTTCCTTTAAAATTTTCATTCATGTGCCTTTGTAGGCCTACCCCCGAGCAGAGCTCGGTACCCCGATATTATTATTATTTCTATGAAGCAAAATTTTATAAGTGCGATTTTTCAAATGATATGCATTCAAACTCGATTATTCATAATATTTTGAAAGCTGAGATTGATTTTTTTATAGTGAAATGATGATTCAGTGCATAAGACTGATGGCTGTACTTAAAAAATTGTTTAATTTCATTCCTTTTTTCCTTTAAAATTTCCATTCCTGTGCCTTTTGTAGGCCTACCTCCGAGCAGAGCTCGGTGCCCCGATATTGTATGTATTTATGTATGTCCAACGGATCTCGGAAACGGCTCTAACGATTTTGACGAAATTTGGAATATAGGAGGTTTGTGATACAAAAATTAGTTTGCGCCGGGTCTCATCCCTGGGATAACTCGCTAAATGACCTAAAAAAGGAGAAATTGATCCTTTAAGAATCAGCTGACAGAAGAAAGAAATTTCCGTCGGCTGTAAATGATGAGAAAGAGTGAGAGCGAGTGAGTGTGTGAGTGAGACAAGATTATTATTTCATCTGCTGAGACTGTGACAGAGAATCAGCTGACAGAAGAAACAATTTTCAGGCGGTTCTTGATGTTGAGAGAGAGTGAGTGCAGTGAGAGAAGATTATAATTATCAGCTGTTGAGATGATTCGTTTATCTATTTCTCTTTTATTCGTTTATTTTAATTTATCTATAGAAAATTAAAAGGAATTCAAAATATTGAAAATATTCCATATTGTATTAGTATTTTCAAATTTGAGGCATGAAGTTAGCCATGTGATCTGTTTTTATTTATTTGAGAAAAGTCGACAAGAGTTCATAAAAACAGCTGATTACTAACCCATTTATTATTTCTTATTTCTATGAAACAAAATTTTACCACAAAGCAATTTTTCAAATAATATGCATTCAAACTCGATTATTCATAATATTTTGAAAGCTGAGATTACTTTTATAGTGCAATGATTATTTAGTGCATATGACTGATGGCTGTACTTTGAAAAATTGTTTAATTTCATACTTTTTCTTTATAATTTCCATTCCTGTGCTTTGTACTCCCGAGCACAGCTCAGTCCCCCGATATTAGTTGCTTATGAGCAACACACACCGATTAGTCATTGCATCAGTGTGTGCTACTTCATAAGCAACTATGTGAATTACTGTGACTAAACGTGACTAATCTCGTCTTGTCTTGTCTTGACTAACCGGTGTACGCCTAGCCTTGGGTTGGGAAAAGCTCAAAGAAGACCTTTGTCTGAAGTTACCTTTGTTTAAAGTTACACCTTTAAACGATAGATGGAGATGAGAGTTGTACGATGATACGGTATGATACGGAAAGATGAAAGTGAAAGATACAGAAGATGAAAGGAAGAAAGTAAGACGAGGAAGCAGTGGAGGAAGAATGTGATGAAGAGGAGGTGGAAGAAAGAAGAAGACTGATAAATTGACGGCAAATGAAACGCTGTAGACAAATGCTCCGCTCAATATCTGCAATAATAGCACCACGTATTGGATTATAGCAGGATCCTTTTAACTTGTCAGAAAACATATGAATTAACAAGCAATATCACAATACTTAACCTACAAATGCTGAATCTCGCAGATTATTGAAAAGGTATTTTAAAAGTTATTCTTTGAATGGTCTTCCTTAAAGGACTTTTAAAGACTTTTAGGGTGGTTCATGAGCTCGGGATTTAGCTAAGTCCTTGACTAAAACAGGAGGCCACCGTAGGATCGACAAACGTTAGTCTTGAAACTATGTACTAAGGGCTCTATGCTGCTAACCCACTAACCTGTCGACACAAAAGTATATTAATATTTTTAAATTTTTATTTATTTTTATATTCTATATTTTTTTATTATTTATTTATTTTCTATTATTTATTTATTATTCCTATTTTAAAGGTCTTTAAGACTTTGAAGCCTTTTGATTATTGTGTCGAAATCACTGTTTAATCATTACTGAAACAGCTGATTCCTAACAAGTTGAAAGGATCCTGCTATACTAGTTCATAGTTTTTGCAAAAATAATTCGCGTGGACCACCTCATCATGGTCCACTGTTGAACGCAACCGCAAATCGACGATCAAAATTGATTGACTGACCGTATATTTGGAACGCCAATCAGTGGTTTAACCGCCGATCATTGATTGAGGTCAGGCCAGCCGTTAATTAAAGGGAGGATCGATAATGGGAGGTGGAATGATAGAACGAGAGTAGGAGACCTAATAATAATTGATCATTGTAGGAGTTACGAAGAATAGTGGGTGATTCAGATAGTTAAATTTTGAGTTGACTGTATTCTCGAAAATGTTGGTTCTTCTTCTTCTTCTTCTACTACCTTTTCTTTTTACGGTTGAGTGTTGATGGGAAGGATGTCATTGCATATCCTTCTTCAAGAATGGACATTGTGCAAATTCCGCCATTTATTGTAGATGCAGAACCATGTTGCAATTAGTTTTATTTTCAATGACATTCACTTCAGCATAAAATATATTATCATAAACTAGAACTCAAGTCGACTTCAACAATCTAGAATTAAACTTACACCACCTATATATTTTCATTTAAAATCTCCCTTATCTCATGTTTTGTTCAGTGAATCCGATACTGTAATTACTATTTTTAAATGACGTTCATTGTAATAACTATCATAACCTATAATTTAAGCGACATACTTTGTAATCTGCATGAATAAAGTGAATATTCTATTCTTCTTCTTCTCCTTCTTCTTCTTCTTCTTCTCCTCCTCCTTCATCTCCTTCTTCTTCTTCTTCTTCTCCTTCTTCTTCTTCTTCTTCTTCTTCTTCTTCTTCTTCTTCTTCTTCTTCTTCTTCTTCTTCTTCTTCTTCTTCTTCTTGTTCTTCTTCTTCCACTACTACTTTTCTTCCTCCTTCTCCTTCTTCGTCCCCTTCTTTGAATTTCTTCTTCTCCTTCTCCTTCTCTAAAATCCTTATAATAATTATTGATTATTGTAGTAGTTATAGCACAATATAGCAAAATTTTGTGTAGACTGTATTTTGAAAAATGGTGGACTTTACAGAGGCTGTATAATAAGAGTGTCGTTCTTCTTCTTCTCCTCCTTTTTCTTTTTATCTTTCTCTCCTCCTCCTCCTCCCTGCTCCTTCTTCTTCTCCTTCCTCCTCTCCTCCTTTTCTTCTCCTTCCTCCGCTTTACTATTCAGGCACTACCGAGAAAAAGTCCTAGTATAAAAATATTCAAGTTTCAGGCAATGTCTTATCTAACCTTCAAAAACAAAGAAAATCTCTGATTTTGGGAAAATGTTTTTTTTAGGAAAATGACACCTGAGATGTAGAGACTCTTGTAGCTGAATGTCTTTGCATACTAAATTTATTCTCCTCTCCTTTCCTCTCTTTGTCACCTGTTCATTTTTCCTTCTACTTGCCCTTCTTCCTTCTGTTTCTTCTCATCCTTAACATTCCTTCTAAACTTATTTTTCTTCTTTTTATTCTTTCCTCTCTCTCCCTCACTCTCTCTCTCTCTTCTGCTCCATCTTCCTCATCAATTCTCTTCTCCCCCTCCTTCTCCCCCTCCTTCTCCATCCTCTACTACTCCTTCTCCTTCCTCTTCTTCTTCTTCTTCTTCTTCTTCTCCTTCTTCTTCTTCTCTAATTCTTTTCTACTTCTACTTGCATATTATTTCACAATAAATCCTCATCCTCTTCCAGCTTCTTCTTTCTTCTTATCCTTCTCCACAACCTACTTCTTCAACTTCTTTTCTTCTTACTTTTCTTCTTCTCCACCTCCTCCTTCCCCTTATTCCCCCTTCTCTCTCTTCTGCTTCCCCGACTCGTTATAGCTCCCTCCCACTAGTCATTATACCATCCCTAACCTCTTCTCCTTTTCCTTATTCTTCTTCTTTTTCCTTCTTCTTCTTTTTGTTCTCCTTCTTCTACTCCTTCTCATCCTTCTTCTCCTTCTTCTTCTTCATCTCTACTTCTTCCTCCTTCTTCTTCTTCTCCTTCTTCTTCCTCTTCCTCTTCTTCTTCTTCTCCTTCTTCTTTTCTCTTCCTATTCTTCTTTCACTTCTTCTTTTTTTTCTTCTTCCCACTCTCCTTTCATCTTCTTCTTTTTCTTCTTCTCTCCTTCTTCTCCTTCTTCTTCTTTTCTTCTTCTTCTTCTTCTTCTTCTTCTTCCTCCTTCTTCTTCTTCTTCTTCTTCTCCTCCTCCTCCTCCTCCTCTTCTTCTTCTTCTTCTTCTTCTTCTTCTTCTTCTTCTTCTTCTTCTTCTTCTTCTTCTTCTTCTTCTTCTTCTTCTTCTTCTTCTTCTTCTTATCTTTTTCTTCTTTTCGTCTTCTTCTTCTACTTCTTCTTCTTATTCTTCTTCTTCTTCTTCTTATTCTGCTTTTTATTCTTCTTCTTCTTCTACTTCTTCTTCTTCTTTTCTTCTTCTTCTATTTCATTACCTTCTTCATCTTGTTCTTCTGTTTCTTCTTATTCATCTCCTTATTTTTCATTCTTCTCCTTCTGCTTCTTTTTCTTACTGTGTTCCCATTTCTTTGTTCGATCTTCACCCTTCACTTTTTACAAGAATCCATATTTTCCTCTTTTTTCTTCTCTGAATCTTTCTTTACTCCTCCATTCTATTCTTCCATTCTCTTCCTCCTTCTATTCTTCTTCTTATTCCACTTCTTCCACTTCTTTTCATATTTTCTCCTGCTCCTCTTCCTCTTCTCCCTCTCTCTCCTCCTTCTCTTCCTCATCATCCGCCTTCTCCACCGACTTTTCTTCCTACTCCCTTTCCTTCTTACCTTCCCCTTCATCTCCCTTCACATTTACCCCATCTTCCTTCCACCTCCTCCGTCTTCTTCTTCTTCTTCTCCTCTACCTCCTCCTCCATCTTCTCCTCTTACACCTGTTAATACATCATCGCCACCGTCTCCTCCTACTCCTCCTCCTCCTCCTCGTCCTTCTCCTGCTTCTCCTCCTCCTCCTCCTCCTCCTCCTTCTCCTCTACCTCCCCTGATACTCTCTTCCCTTCTATACTTTTTTGTATTATCTGTCTCTGTTATAAATCTCTCAATTTTTTTCCATTCTTCCTTGTATATCATGCCTTGGTCCCCAGATTTTGATAAGATAATATTTTCTTTGAATTATTGGTCTAGGGTTTCTCTTGAGGCGGTTTGGACCTTAGACCATGTATAGAATAGACACGGTCTTCCCTATCTTCACATAAGAAGTCTTTGAAGCAAACATCTCTACTGTTCTTGCCCCTAAGAGAGAGTGAGAGCGAGTGAACTGTGCGAGAGAGACAAGATTATATCAGCTGTTGAGATACTACGACTACACTAAATTCAGGGCCGTCGCATGGTTTATTGGTGCCCGGGGTGAGATGTCGAGCGCCCTTCCATGCATAGCGCTACTGTTAGTGTAGCCTATAATACGAAAACGAGAACGCTCGTGTGGTTGTGACTTGTGGTCTTGCCCCAAGAACGCTCGTATAGTTTCGACCATAACTAGTAGTTCTGTGAACAGTAGACCTCACGAAAAAAGCCATGCTAGCTGAAATCGGCTGTCAATGCGTACAGTAAATTAGCGGTTTTCTTGTCCATGTGTACAGAATTGGCCCTGTCAACTGTATCGAGAGAGATGTTGTCAGGCGCCCCCAAAATACGATATGTACATCTAATTTTTTTATATATTTTTTTTTTTACTTTTTATATTCTATATTTTTTAATTTTCATTTCTTTTTTATCATTTATTTATTTTATTTTTTAGTTATTTATTTTTTAAAGATAGGCGACGTTCCACAAGCCGCCGCTTTCGCGGCGCCCCTCTGAATGCGGCGCCCGGGGCGAACGCCCCTCTGACTGCAGCGAAAAAATCTTATTCTGACCCAGCTGATGATCATTCCATAATATGACGATGTTTATATTCAACTAGCTGACCCCGCGAACTCAAACCAATCACTTAATTTTATAAGGTTATGAAAATTCCTACATTTGAAACTTTATGCTTTAAAACCTCAAAAACATCATCAGTTCCAGTCCCAGAGGTAGGTCGAATAAACTTTGAAGCAGGATTAGTCTCACTCTTAATATTAACGATGAATATTGAAACCCATGAGGATTGAATGAAATATTGTGAATGTTTTTTTGACATGTGCATAGACACATTCCATCATCATATTTTACAAAAATGTTCCTTCAATTAGATCACTGTTGATAATCATCTGTTAATAATCATCTTTGAAAAATCATCTGTTAACGCACGCATGCTCTTGCAACTTTCAACTTATAGTCTTTATCTCATCATAAGATTAACATGGGATCCTTTGTGGTCCTCTATGCTCGTGCAACTTTCAACTTCCCCTTTCAACTTACAGTCTTTTATTCAATTCAAAATAAATCCTATCACGTGTTCCATATAGCTATTGTATATTCCATACAGCTATATTCCATACAGCCATTCTCTTTCCCTTCTATTTCGTCCTCAAAATGCAAAATTAAAATAAAACCTTACATATACATCGTCGCCTGGTCTCAAAATGAACATTCCTGCCAAATCTTATTGAAATCTGTCAATGCGTTGTAACGCTACTTTTATTATGTTGTATGTCCCGTGACGTTAGGATCAAGCAAATATAGTCAAATATTTCACAAGATAAGGGAGAGCTATGTGATGGACTATAGTCACGCATCGAAGACGAGATTTCAATCCACTTATGTAACACACTTGGCTAAGCATACTCCTTACGTGACTGGGCATGTCTAAATTTGGCCTTGCAATGGCTCATCCAGGATACTGATATTTTCATAAATTAAATAAATTTAATGCATCAATTAGGATTGCCAAGACAGGTGCAAGAACGACTATGGTCCGTGCAAACCTTAGTTTGCAGTATTACGTTATGGGGCGCAGTGTTGCCGGATTGCACAGTAGCCAGCAAAGCTAACTCGGAGGAGTGTATTCAAAACTTATAAAACTTTTAAAATTATTCATAGTATAATAGTTGAAACATATAAATAGGTAATTAGTGTGCTATTTTTCTCATTCATGTAGTTTTGATGGAATAAGAAATGTAAACAAAACAAGAGAGAGAGCAGAAAAGAGAGCGAACAGGCTGTGGTGAGGAGTAATGATTAAAATAATAAGCAAAACATGGCAACAACGCTTCCATATCTCCATAACAAATAACATTGCCATTTAAACGCTTGCTGCAAACTAAGGTTTGCACGGACTATCGAAAACCCAGTAAGTGGGTGAAAAACTTGGAGTATATTCTCCTGTTCCTTTAGAACATACAACCTGAACAATTAAATAATTTTACAAGTTTCGTTAACAATTGTTAATAATAATAAATAGCTTGTTACAAAATTCATATTTCGGTAGAGCGTGGGTGTGGGTATTTGCCCACAAACAAGATAATACAAAATCTCTAAATTTATGAGTGTCTTAAATACTAGACCATGAGCTCATGTTTTTATGCTTCACGCAGTATGATAATTTTTCCCCACTATTTCACTTCATAAGAGGCTTTTCACGCCTTTGGCCAAAGGATTAACAAACGAATAACTCACAGTATTGGCGATGCTTTTGACGTCGATTATTGGATCCTGGTTTGAGCAGCCATCTCAGGGGTAGATTGATTCCATGTGTCATCTCATGATACTGCTTGGCTCTGGACCATGGGTTATAATATTCCCGCGACTTCACAGGGATTTAATCAATTATATATTGCCACAGCTCAATATATCACAGTTTGAAAATATTAAAATTGAAGTTGAACTGATTACATTTAAAACAATTAAACTGCATGTATGTGCTCAAAAGCATCTGCTCTCTGAGGAGTCTCAAACGGAAGAGAGCTTACCCTTATAAAATTCAAGGAAACAAAATTTTCAATAGAACATTCTAGAACTTTTATTGAAATGCTGGGCTGCGATTGGTTAATTTAATATCGTGTTTTGACGTCAGTATAATGCATAAAGTAGTTCCAACATTTAGTTACAATAACTATTTAATTAATATATGATATATTATATATAATACAAAATAACATAAATATAGGATGTTAAAATCTTTTTAATTTTTATTTTTATTTTTGGAAGATGCCTTAAAAAATATTCTTTACTTCTCAATTCCACTACCAAATTCAAAAGGTGAACTGAAAGTTTATTGCCAAATTAATATACATTCAAATATTTTATGCCATGAAATAACTGACTCCTAAAATAGTATAATCTTATATATAACAAATATTTCAAAGTATACATTGCTATGGTCGTGAAACCACCGAAGATATGAGACCTATATATACATCATTTCACCGGCTTTGGATGATACTTTTGGTGAGTACAAATAATAATATACATTATTTAATAGCAGAGATTAACATATGAGAGTCAAGTATTTATACATTTTATAAATAATCGATGAATCATAATTCTTCCAATGATTTTATTGGCATTGACATATTTCAGTAACTGATTTATATAGGTGTGGTGTGTTTTGATATTGTTGAATAAAGGTTATGGCCATCTTCAATATTTGGATTTTCAAATTATATAAATTTACATCAAGGAATATAAATAAATACACAATGTGATATGAGTCAGAGACATTTGGTGGTGAGTCGGAGCTTGCTTCCTTGTTATCTTTATTTTATCGATATTGAGTACTGCGAAATTAGGTCAGCTTACCGTTGATTATGCTATCCATTATAATACCAGCACTTAGTGATCATTGGCAATATTTTTTCGAGGCTTTTATTTGATTGTCGGAATTTGTATCAGTGACAGCGTTGCTAGCCGTAAATGGCATTACAAATCCAGAAACAAAACAAATCCACAGACGAAAGTTTCAATTCGCCTTGAAACGAAGATCTCATTTCGTTCAGACCGGTGCCTTTGCCTGGCTCAGGCATCCCTTCATTCGGTCAATGATCGTCCCTCAATCAGCCAAATAATCCGCGCTTGCTTCAACATTCATAGCATAGGCCGTGCCCGGTGCCCATACACGGTTCAGCATAGTATTCAGTCATAAGGCTTCCACTGACCGAGAGACTGTGGCATTACGGTGTGATCATTGGTTGTCACATCCTTGATTGGGTAGCCCGCACAAATCCATCAATATTTTTGTCAATCACCATTTGCATTGAGATGCCTCTGACCTCATATGCCGCGTTCAGCACACATTTCTAATCCATTAGGTTAGGCGTACATCAGTCAAGACACGCCAAGACGAGATTAGTCACAGCAATTCACAGCGGCGGTATGAAGCAACACACAATCGATTAGTCATTGCATCGGTGCTACTGGCGCATAAAGCAACTATGTGAGTTATTGTAGACCAATTTCGTCTTTGTCTTTACCTGATTCAACCGGTGTACGCCTAGCCTAATTTGCCTTTGCCAGTGCTAGGCTTAATTCACACAGAAGAGACGTGGCGGAGCATGGAGCGGAGAGATACCGGAAGTCCCACGAACAGCCGGACTGAGTGCCTGTTACGCCATTACGTGCGCATTAGCCATGCCCCGAACGTTTTAAACTGCAGGCGCAGTTTACAAAGTAGGTTCTAAAATATTCTGGAAAAATTTCAGCTCCTAACATTTGTAGAAACAAAATGCGGCGGCTTATTGAAAACGAGATACTTCGAGAAAAACACAAAAGAATGCTTCTGGTTTTACAAAACATAAGCTTATTGTCACACTCCCAAGCAATATGATTCTTAAATAAAGAAAGTGTCCAGAACATAGCCTATCAAAAAACCTTGAAGTTCAAAATTAGTCAAACTGCGCGACACATCCACAGCAACACACTGATAATGCTTTAACAACACGATTCGTAAGGTGCCTACAAAGTTAGTTCCGCGGTATCCGGAGAAAGTTCCTTTTCTGTTGATCATTTTAGTTCTTCAACATTATTGAAGATATAGATATAAACTTGCGCCGGGCAACCCCATAAAAAAGTTACAAACAGTTAAATCCAGATCGTGGCGGCTGACCCAAAAAATAACTTCATCGACCAATCCAACAGCCATGAAGAAGGTTGTCATTTAGTACCGCTTTGACATCAGCGTGTTGCCGTGGACGGGTTACAGTTTGAATTAATCGAACTTTAACAAGTTTTTCATTAGGTTATGTCCCAGTTTTTTTTCTTATTTAAAAATCATTTTGCCCTTAGGGATGTAATCATCAGCAAAGAGTTTCACATTTTTAATGTTTTTTAGCATCGTCTTTCAATATGCCGCCATTCTTTGTTTCTAAAAAGGTTAGGAAGTTTTCAGCCCCTCAAAATATTTTTAGAACCCGCCTTTGTAAACTCGTAAAGTTTGAAAAGCCCATGGCATGAATGGGCACGCAATATAAAAATCAAACAGCAACCTCTTTCGTAACACCCGGTATATGATCATATGATCTTTTAATCGCAGAAACCACAGCTCATCGCACACAAAACGATCTATATTGTGCTGAGTGATTGTAATCTTTGTCGGAGATCTTTAAACTTTTCTCCTCCTCCACCCATCATCTAAAAGTCGCACTTTACTCCCCGGAATCGAATACCAAAGTATCATTTTTTACTCCTAGGGAATAAAGTGGTCGCTCGATTCCCTAGGGACCACAAATCCACGTAAACAACATAAAGCATCTCCGCCGATATTTTTGCATGCGAGATGCATAGGCTACAAATTTGTAAGTGGATCTTCTCATCTCAAGATGACGTAATCAAATTAATACAATCCATCATAGTTCCTTCCAATTCGACCCGATTTATCAAGTTTTTCCTCAATCGCAAATCTGGATAACGTTGAATTTTCCTTTTATTGATTACTCCAACTCGACAGGGTATGGTTTCTCAATTTATCAAAGTTACCAACCTGGAAATAACGTATTTTCCTGAAAGTGAGCCGTTGGAATTTGTAATATTAGAAGGAATTATAGCTCTCAAATTAGATGTGATTTGATTTATTTTTGAAATTGTTTTTATATTGTAGAAGTCCATGATGAAATAGTGGAATTGGCAATATCATATAGTGTTTTATTTTTTGATTAGTTTCTTAGTTTAATAATAAATATTTAAATAATTAGTGTATGGGGATGAACTTTCCGGTTTTTATATTTTAATTTGAATTCGAGTTTTAGATCAAACTGGATTGATTGAACTGAATTATGAAATATTACAGATATAATAAAACTATTTTAATTGGGCGAATGGCCTTTTGTTTCAAGTTCGTAAATGCAGTTTCTTGAAACTTTGGTGAAACATCTTGTAGAAACTCCTTGTCATTCCTATCTTAGAAGAAGAAGAAGAAGAAGAAGAAAAGCCGCAATTCAGAAAAATGTTCAAACTCAATGTATTGAGTTATATTGATCATGATCATACTCAATGTCTTCAGTTGAAATTGAGAAGAAGAAAGAACAAGGAGTGGAAGAACAAGTGGAAGAAGATGAAGAAGAAAGAAGAAAAGAAAGAAGAGCAAGAAGAAGAAGAAGAAGAAGAAGGAGAAAGAAGAAGAAGGAAAGATGAAGAAGAAGAAAGAAGAATAAGAAGAAGAGGAGGAGAACGAGAAAAGAAGAAAAGAATAGATGATGAAGAAGAAGAAAGATTACAAGAAGAAGATGAGAAGAAGAAGAAGAAGAAGAAGAAGAAGAAGAAGAAGAAGAAGAAGAAGAAGAAGAAGAGGAAGAAGAAGAAGAAGAAGAAAAGAAGAAGAAGAAGAAGAAGAAGAAAAGAAGAAGAAGAAGATGAAGTAGAATGAGTATGGAGAAGAAGAATGCCTATTCTGGTCCAGCTGCAAGTGCGGTAGTTTCATGTTCCCGTTGCGTTGGTTCCGTTAGATGGCATCATTTTACGGCAGTTAAATCTCTATGCAACTATCGACAAAATTTCTATAACTATTAAAATCAGAATCTTTTAACCAGAGACCCACGAAGTGTCTGTCAAGATTCAGCAGAATAGAACCTATCAAATTCTAATCCTCATCATCCTCTTCTTCCTCCTACTAATCCTCCTGTTCCTCCTCCTCCTAATCCTCCTCCTCCTCATTCCTCCTCATTTTCCTCCTCCCCTCCTCTTTCCTTCCACTACAAATTCTCCTCTTTCAGACGCTTCATAGCAGTAATTCAAAAATCTATTTTCAGCCACAATATCATCCTGGCAATATCCTTTTAGCCTCGAATTTTCCATCATTATCATCATTGAAAACAATAATTACCTATCAATTCTCAAATATTTTCAAATTTGCACTTTTACATTTAGCCAATTAAATAGTACATTTTACCTTGTATGAAATGGTAATGGTTTCTTTTTAATAATGTTTATATAGTCCTGGGATGCTAAATCAAGTTTACCTCAAGTAAACTAGAGGATCATCTCCAAAATCATACAAAATGTAATTTTTTTACGTTTGTGATTTTCACCCTGAAGAATCACTTTTACATATAGGACATTGTATATTTTTTCAAGTATATTGAATTACCGTCAATTTGAGCGTTATCATTGTCCGTTTATACAGCTCTTCAAAACTCATCAATTAACGAAAATTTACCCTTTTTTTCAATTTTTCGCAATTTTGACCCTGAAGAATCACTTTTTCATATAGGACTTCTAACATAGGGTTGAAAGTAAATTTGAATACCTACAATTTGCTACCTGATTGGTTAGGACATTGGTTCTTGTCTCTGGTTCTTTGCCCTAGATCAGTGGTCGCCAAACTTTTGAGCCTGTGAGATACTATAGCATTTATAAATCTTCTAGTGAGCTACCATGAAATATTGGTCGAAAGAAAGTACGTGAAATTTTTTCACACTTCTATTGTCTACAAAGATATATTTCTAGTATTGAAATCTATGTATGAAATAGCAAGTATATCAATATGCTTTTAAAATCTTGGAATCGTTGATCAAAATGTTTTCAAGTCTGAAAGAGCTACAACATATTTTTGATTATTGCTTCATTATCCTCGATCATTTAAAGGATTTTGCTGATTATTGATTATCTTCAGACTAGGGAATTGCTTATATTCAAGGAGAAGACTCTACTTCTCAAATTCCTATTTATATAACTACTCTGTTTGATAATTCCTTTCTGGAATCGGTGATCAACGCATGACATTGGAAATAATCTTCTACTCACGAATAAGAGAGAAGCAATCAATCGACTCCTTTAAGACATCCTTGAGATATTGTTATAACTTATAATTTGTTGAATTTTTCCATTATTAAGGACCCGATAGGGTTCTTAATGCGATCGTACTGGTGTCCGCACGATAACTAATGAACGGAAGATCGTGCACTTTTGAGATTTGGAATATAATATCTTCATAGATAAAGAAAGAAGCCTATTGATTTTGAATATTGCGGGTTGAATTCAAAAAATGTTACAAGCAAGAAATAGGTACTGCATTTCAAATACATGTTACAGAGAAGTATAATGACATTGAACCAATATAATTTCAGCCTCACGTCCCAATGCCTATATGGCGCAGTTGGTAAAGGCTACGATCTCGTCTTTGAAGCCACAATCAATTCCGAAATGCTGGTTCGAGACCCAGATTTTTTTTGCAAACAAATTTTAAGTCTTAATCAATTATCCAAACATTTTTCATTATAATAAATTCATCATTGATGATTTGAAATTATTCATTATGTTTATTATTTATTACAATAGCCTATTCTGATTTTATGAAAGTATTCCAAATGTTGAAACGTTTCTCTCAATTGCAGAAAATAGCTACTATGTTTACTACTTGAGCAATTCTTGAAAGTACTGGGTGGCGCAAAAAGAACAGATGGATTTGAGTAGAATAGTATCAGTGAACTAGAGCTGTCTGTGACTGCAGAGCAACACCATTTTGTAGGTTAAAGTATCCAGTTTTAGTATCAATGGTGCGATTGACCTTGCAAAATCGCGTATTTTCTGTTGAACAATATTTCCAATAGAATGAATCTGCAATCGTCGTTCAACGGAGCTTCAGCAGAAAGTTTCAAGTCGAGCTTATATTGGCATGAGATTCTTCTTTACTTGAAATTCAAGCTCACTATCATAATTATCGTTACATTGAAGATTTGAATACTGCAATACATGAATGAATTGCTGCTGTATCAAAAGTTACGGACCAATTTGAAGCTTTTAATGAGCATTAACGCATTAAGGGCGCCATCTTTCCTCTGTAATTTTTTGAAATATACTAGTGTTTTGGAGTTTTTCATACATATTCTCAAATTGGGTTATTTACTTAGTGTTTTGGTGTTAGGAAGATAAATGTATGATTCAAATAAACTTTCTTATAACACTTTGAAAAACATCCGTTCTTTTTGCGCCACCTTATACAATCCTGTTTTTTCTGTTGATCTGTACACTACAATATCGGGTCCTTGGATACTCCGTTCTATCGGTTTATCCATCTTTATATTTTCTTTGCTTCTTTCACTCAAATTAAGACCTGTTAAAAATCATTCATGTTTTCTGCGAGTCATTTAGTCAGAAGGAGAAGAATAAGAGGAAGAAGGAGGAGGAGAAGTTTAAGAAAAAGGAGAAGAAAAAGGAGAAGAAGGAGGAGAAAAAAAGGAGGTGGACAAGAAGAAGAAGAAAAAGAAGAAGAAGGTGGAGGAGGAGTAGCACAAGAAAGAAGGAGAAGATAGAGAGAGAGAACGAAAAGAAGAGTAGAGACAGAAGAAGAAGAAGAGGAAGAATAATAAAATAGTGGGAAAAGGGGAAGAAGAAGAAGGAGGAGAAGTTTTAAAAGGAGAAGAAAAGAGGGAGAAAATAAGAGGAAGAAGGAGGAGAAGTTTAAGGAAAAGAGAAGAAAGGAAAAGAAAAAGGAAAGAAGGAGTAGAAGGAGAGAAAGAGAAAAAAGAGGTGGACAGAAGAAGAAAAAGAAAAGAAGGTGGAGGAGGAGGAATAGCACAAGAAAGATGGAGAAGATGGAAAGAAAACGAAAAGAAGAGTAAGACGAAGAAGAAGAAAGAAGAAGAAGTAGAAGAAGATGAAAAGAAGAGAAGAAGAAGAAGAAGAAGAAGAAGAAGAAGAGGGAGAATAAAAAATAGTGGGAAAAGGGGAAGAAGAAGATGGAGGAGGAGAAGATTGATAAAAAGAAGAATAAGGGAAAAGAATCAGAAGAAGAAGGAAAAAGGAGGGAGGAGAAAAAGAATAAGAAGGAGGAGGGGAAGAAGAAGAAGAAGAAGAAGAAGAAGAATAAGAAGAAGAAGAAGAAGAAGAAGAAGAAGAAGAAGAAGAAGAAGAAGAAGAAGAAGAAGAAGAAGAAGAAGAAGAATAAGAAGACGAAGAAGAAGAAGAATAAGAATAAGAAGAAGAAGAAGAAGAAGAAGAAGAAGAAGAAGAAGAAGAAGAATAAGAAGAAGAAGATGAAGATGAAGAAGGAGAACAAGGAAGAGAAGAAACAAGAAAAGGAGGAGTTGAACAGGAGGATGATAAGGAGGAGGAGAAGGAGGTCAGAATAATATTTTTCAGTATAATACTGTTCCTTTTTTAGTTTACTTGAACTGTTAAGGCTAAACTTATCTTATACATATGAAAAGAGTTTCATGCCCGACTTTGGAAATTTCGTGGAAAAGTTTGAGTGGACCGATTTCAATGTGGTTTGCGCCAAAAGAAAGATGAGGAATCGAATCTCTGCAGGCTCTATTTGTTTTTCAAAAATAATTATTTTGAATGCGAGAAATAAGCTGTAACCAAAAATAGTTATGACTAATAGATATGACTGAGCTGCTGTCAGCTACTGATAATCAAAATATCAACTATTTAAAACTAAGAAATTTAGAAAAACAAATGAGTGGCGTTTTACGCTGCACGGGGGGACCTCGTCGCATTGGATGAATTTTTAACTTATGAACAATAATTATTGTACTGTACTGTATGAACTTGTTTCAACGTGTACTGTTTGTAATAGAATCTTTGCAAAAAATAAATTCCAATTTCAATTAATTTGGCTCAATCCCCTCTCTTTCCTCCTCACCATCTGCAATCTCTTTTCTCTCTCTCTCTCTCTCTCTCTCTCTCTCTTTCAATTTCTCTTTTCTCCACTCTCTTCTATAATTCATCCCAGTGAAAGTGTGAAAAGTCGACCTCATCATTCAACTCTCAATAAGTGACCAACCAGTTAAGAAAAAAAGAATAAGTCGAGTGTCAAGTCGTTTTCCACATTCTATTTTCGTTCATTTTTCTTCTGCTCTTCCACCTCTTTTTACTCCTCTCATCATTCCTCCTCCAGCAATTCTCAATTCGTATCTCTATGCCTACTCCTCCACCTCCTCTTCCCTCCACCTCCTTCTCCCCTCCTACCCCTCTCTCAATGTCCTCATCCTCCTCCGTCTCCCTAATTCTCATTTCTTCCTCCTCCACCTCCTTCTTCGTCCAGTTTCTCATCCAACTCCATCCTGCTCCTCCTCCACATTCTCATCTTTCTCTTCTTTCAGGCTCCCTCCGCTCCCTCCTCCGCTCACTCGTGTCTCGCCAAGCTTCTCAACTGCTCCTGTAAAATCCATCTCATACTCACTCCTCCTCTTCCTCCCACTCCCTTCCCTCTTCCTTCTCCACCTACTCTCCTCCTCTTCCTCTCTCCTTCCTCCTTCTCACTCCTCCTCCTCCTCCCTCCTCCCTTCCTCATCCTCCTCCTCCTCCACATCGCTTCTCATCCTCCTCTTCTTCTCCTCCATTTTTGTTCCTTCTTTTTCTTGATACTCGCCTCTTCATCTTCTACTCCTCCTCCTTCTTCTTCTTTTCTCCCCTCTCTTTGCCTCCACCTTACTCACCTACTCTCACTCCTCTTTCCCTCATCCTCCTCCTTCTCCTCCTGCTACTCACTCCCTCCTCCTTCTCATCCTCCTCTCCTCCTCCACCATCCTTCTGTCGCTCCCACTCCTCCACATCTTCCCCTACTCCTCCATTTTTGTTCTCTTCTTTTACTCTCCATTTTTTATTCCCCTAACTTTCCTTGTTCTCCTTCTTCATCTTCTACTCCTCCTCCTTCTTCTTCTTTTTACTCCTCTCTCCCTTTTTTTTAGCTTCTTCTTCTTCTTCTCATTCCTCTTTCTCCTTTTTCATTCTTTTTTCATCATCCTTCTCCTCCTCCTTCTTCTTCTTCTTACTTCTTTTCCCCTATTTTTTTTATTCTTCCTCTCAAAATCTTCTCCGTCTATCTTCTTTCCATTTTCTTTCCATTTTCTCCTTCGTTTCCCTGATTCCTTCTTCTTCTTAACTATTGTTCTCCTCTTTCTTCACCTCCTTTCTCTTTTTCTTCAACTTCTTCCTCTTCTTGTCCATCATCCTCCTCCTCCTCTTTTATTTCCTCCTCTCTTCTCCTTCTTCTCTATTCATTCTTCTTCTCCGCCTTTTCCATTGAACTTATCGTCCTCATTCCATGCATCTTATTCTTTCATCCTTCTTCTTGGCTTCCTCATCTTCTTTCTTGTTCTTTTCATATATCATAACCTTCATTGTCTGTTTCGTCCTCCTCCTTCATCATCCTCCTCCACCCATCATCCTCGGTCATCCTCCTCCTCATCCTCCTCCCGCTTCAGACTCCTTTTTTTTTTCTTGTTTCCTATGTTCATGTCTCATCTGCACCCTGGGTTTCATTTTCCATCTTCATCATTGGTTTCATTCAATTTCTCCTTCTTTTTTCTTATGCTCTCCTCCTCCTCCTTCACCTTCTTTTTCTTTTTCTTCTTCTTCTTCTTATTTTCTTCTCTTCTTCTTCTCCTATTTCTTAAACTTCTCCTCCTCCTTCACATCATTATTTCTTCCCCGTTCTTTTTCTGTCTTCTCCTTTTCCTTAGGACTTCTCATCCTCCTTCTTCCTCTTGTTCTTCCTTCTTCTTCATTCTCTTTTCCTCTTCATTCATTCTCCTCCTCCTCAGCTTCTCCCTGCTTGTCCATCCTCCTGCAACCACTCTTCCTTCTCCTCACTCCTTCTCCCATCCTCACTTCCTCCCTTCGTCTCCCTCACCTCCTTCCTCCCTTCAAAATCAAAACCACACTCCATCTTCCAGTCGCCTTAACTACGGGTTTCGAGCCACGCTTCTAAGCGATCAAAGAAGAAGAGGGGAAAAAGAAAGAAGGATGAGGAGTAGAAGATGAAAGAAGGAGAAAAAGAAAGAGGAAGGAAGTTGAAGAGGAGGAGGATGAGGAGGAGGAAGAGGAGGAGGAAGGAGGAGGAGGAGGAGGAGGAGGAGGAGGAGGAGGAGGAGGAGGAGGAAGAAGGAGGAGAGTGGAATGGAGAAGGAAGAGGAGGGGAGGAGGAAGAGGAGGAGGAGGACCCACCTTGCTTGGGCATTTGTTGGGCTTCTTGACGCGATGTTAAAATTAAATGTTAGGTCTCCTACAGCAAAAAATAACTTTGTCCCACTACTTTCATTCTGCCACGCCGATATAGGCCCAATATTAAGTCTCCAAAGAACACATTAATACTGTCTTATTAACTGCAGAGACTGTTTTTAATAACAGTGTGGTTATTGATGTGAATGGGTCCATAACATTGTATTAGAACATTTTTATTCCCGCCACCACCATACTTTAGCCAAAATTTTTGAATTTGTTTGGGATAACAGGCATACATCAACCCATTCACTCTTTTTAAATACTTATTTCAAGAGAAATAACTTTTATATCATTAAAAATAGTCTCTATTCTTTAATATTATAGCAACTAACTGTTAAATGATTGCTAACGCACTGGCAGAAATTAAATTATTGTCCACCATACTTTTGTCAATTCCCATAAGATTTACAATGGAATGAAAAGCAAAATCATATGTCATGATATAGCTTGGGATCGCACCCAACTTGTCCAGAAAGCATATGTTCCAACAGGCGCAATATCACAATGGCTAACCAACAGATGCACTGAATCTATGCAGATTATTGAAAAAGGTCTTTAAAAAGTTATTCTTTGAAAGGTCTTTCTTCTAAAAAGGTCTTTTTGAGGGCTTTTGAGCCTTTTGATTATTGTTTCGGAATCACTGTTTAATTATTACTGAAACAGCTGATTTCTGACAAGTTAAAAGGATCCTGCTATAAATAAGTGATTCACTTCTAACCTACATTTTGCCGTTACCAGTGATGGTTTTCGTGGAGATATACCTAACATTGGTGGAGATTTATTTCAAGAAAAGGAGAAGAAGGGAAAGAAGAAGAAGGTAGGAGATGAAGAAAGAGGAGAAGGAGAAATAGAAGGAGAAGAAGAACGGCAAGAAGAGGGAAGAGGAGAAGATGTAAAAGAAGGAGAAGAAGAAGAAGAAGGAGGAGGAGGAGGTCAAGAATAAGAATGAGGAGTAGAAGGGAGAAGAAGCAGAGAGAGTAGAGAGGAGAAGAGAGAGAGAAGAAGAGGGAAGGAAGAGAAGAGAGAAGACGAAGAAGAGAGAGAAGAGAGAGAAGAAGAAGAAGACGAAGAAGAGAAAGAAGAAGAAGAAGAAAGAACAAGGAGGAAGGAAGAGAGAAGAAGAAGAAGAAGAAGAAGAAGAAGAAGAAGGAAGAAGAAGAAGAAGAAGAAAGAAGAAAAAAAAAGAAGAAGAAAAAGAACAAGAAAGAAGAGAAAGAGGAAAAAGAAGAAGAGAGAAAAAGGAGAAGATGGTGAGAGGAGGAGGGAGAAGAAGAATAAGGAGAAGGAAGAAAAGAAGAAGGAATAGATGATGAAGAAGGAGAAGAAGAAGGAGGAATAGAAGGAGTAGAAGATAAATGCAAAGAAGAAGATGGAAAAGAAGAAGAAGAAAAGTAGAAGGAGAAAAAGGAGAAGAAGATTCTGGAAGAAAATGAAAGTCTGAAAAATAAAAATGAGGAACTAATTATTTTAACAATGGCAAGAGAGTGGGCGGAGTTTATGACCCAGCACATACTGCTATCTAGTGGCAGTATTTGTAACTAGTCACTTTAAAATTCGTCGACCAATGGCATGAGAGAAGGCGGAGCTCAGAGGCGTGTCTGTGGGCGTGGTTACAAGTCTTCTACTCGCTCCGGATTGGTCAGTTGTTCAAACAAGAAAATGGCGCGAATTTCAAGAAGAAATTCTGAAGTATAATATGTAGTTACTAGAAGTAACTGTTTTTTTCTACTGGATTATGGCCGAAGGTGAAGAAACTAGATTCGACCCAGTAGCAATTTGGGGACGTTCAGTGGGGAGTTAAGGGAAGAAGAAGGAGACGAGAAGTGGAGATAAGGAGGAGGAGAAGAAGGAGAAGAAGAAGAAGAAGGAGAAGGAGAGGAAAAGAAGGACAAGAAGTGGAGATAGGAACAAGGAGTGGAGATAGGAGAGAGGAAGAAGTTAGGAGAGGAGAAGAAGGAGAGGAAGAAGAGGAGGGACAAGGAGGAGGAAGGAGGAGAAGGAGAGGAGGACAGAAGAAGGAGGCAAGGAACAGGAACAAGAACAAGAACAAGGAACAGGAACAGGAACAAGAACAAGAACAAGAACAAGAACAGGGAACCGAGAACAGGAACAAGAACCAAGAACAAGAACAAGAACAAGAACAAGGAACAGAACAAGGAACAAGGAACAAAGGAACAAAGAACAAGAACAGGAACAAGAACAAGAACAAAGGAACAAGAACAAGAACAAGGAACAAGAACAAGAACAAAGAACAAGAACAAGAACAGGGTGAGAACAAGAACAAGGCCGAACAAGAACAGGAACGGAACGGAACAAGGACAAGGAACAAAAGAACAAGAACAAGAACAAGAACAAGAACAAAGAACAAGGAACAAGAACAAGAACAAGAACAAGAACATAGAACAAGAACAAGGTGGAACAAGAACAAGAACAAGGAACAAGAGACAAAATTAAGAACAAGGAACAAAAACAAGAACAAGGAACAAAGAGAGGGAACAAGGAGACAAGAACAAGAACAAGGAACAAAGGAACAAGAACAAAAGGAACAAGAACAAAGAACCATAGATTATGAAAAAGGAGGAGAAGAAGGTAAAGAAGAAGAAGGAGAAATAGAAGGAGTAGAAGATGAACGCGAAGAAGAAGATGGAAAAGAAAAAGAATCAGGAGAAGATTCTGGAAGAAAATGAAAGTCTGAAAAATGAAAATGAGGAACTAATTATTTTAACAATGGCGGGAGAGTGGGCGGAGTTTATCACCCAGCACATACTGCTATCTAGTGGCATTATTTGTAACTAGTCACTTGAAAACTCGTCGACCAATGGCATGAGAGAAGGCGGAGCTCAGAGGCGTGTCTGTGATTCTGTGGGCGTGGTTACAAATCTTCTACTCGCTCGGGATTGGTCTGTTGTTCAAACAAGAAAGTGGCCTCGGATTGTGGGGAGAATTCTGTAGAATGATTTGTAGTAACTGCAATTCTTTCATATCTGTAATATAGGCCTACTACTAAGTCTGGAAAGACTACAACAGGTTGGCTGCCGTGAGATACGCATGCACTCCTCAGCCAAGTGTTAGCCACACGCCGCGAGGATCCACGGTTGATCCTCAGACAGCTTTATTTCAAAGGCTTCCTATTTCAGTCTGGCTTGTCCAGCACGCTTCGTTCTCACATGCGGCCTATAGAGAATACAATTGCCTATTCATTCACGCAAACGCCATCTCTTGGTGACATATACAACTATTTCCATCCACCATTGAAGTTGATGAATCTTTCATGCTTTATTCGCCATTCTCGGTTTGTTTACACGCTTGGTTTGCTGCAGAGTCACAGTCAATTTTGTTTTTAAATCTTAAGAATTGTTTATTGATTGTTTATTGAATCTAGAATTAGATTTTTTATAATGTCTTGTAGCAGTTATTTGAGTTTTAGAACATTTTGCTGTCTGGCAATAATTTATGAAGAGCAATGTGATGAATGCTGAAAAAATATTTTTTTAGTCAATCATCTATGAATTTTGGAATTATTCATTACTTTTCATGTACAGTTTATTTCATTTTTTCAGTGGACAGTTTTCTCTTTTCTAATCTTTCCAAACATGAAATTGTATGTAAGTTATTTCTATTTTTATTTGTGTTTATATTATTGCTACTACTATTTTTCACAAAAATATGTATAAATAAAAATCAAACTGATTTGCTATAATATTATTATTGTTATCTATACCTGAAACATCAACGTTATAAGAGATTAACATCAATTTTGTTGAATAATGATTGAGGATTGCATGCAATACACAATGGCCTATTGGAAATGAGTACATTCCCAACAGGCCATGAGGATAGCCGGTGATCCTCACAAATTTTTTGTATTTTTGAGCATTTATGAAGGTTTTGATACAATATATGTAATATTCTTATATATTAGAGCAATATTCTTTGCTTATCTCGAGCGGCGTAGGGGGGTGGTTTTCATTTCAACATTGCGGCAGCCAACCTGTTAATACTTATTTACTTATCAACTGTGAACTACTATTTATTCTTTGAACTGGGAATTCCTATGTAAAAGTAAAGTGTAAATACTTCACCTGTTTTTAGGCTACATTATTATTAGATAAATTACCTTGCTGATTTAAACACTGGAAATCAAGTATAATAATAAATGATAGATAATAATCTATATTTATAAAAGAGAGTTGGTGTCTGTACGCTCGCTTGTAACTCGAGAACGGCTGAACCGATTTAGATAATTTTGGATTAGTTTGAATTGTTACAGCACTGGTTAACATAATATGTATTAAAATATAAGAAAATCCCTTTATTAAAAAATAATTAGTACATTAATGACCTAACCTATCAAACATTTTACAAACCTATGTTCAAACTTGCCGGCCAAACCGTACAACGGAAAGATGAACGTGTTTCAAGATCAGAAAAATCAGCAAACATATCCAAGGTCTCAGTGGCGCAGTGGTTAAAGCATCTGCGTTTGATGCTAGAGATTGCGGGTTCAAATCCCGCTCCGTACCATTTCTTTTTGTACTAGGTTTTCTGCTCTAATTATTTTTTACGCTGTAATCATGAGTTATCGTACGCATCATACATGTTCTATTGTTTCAAATAATAAAATTAAAGAACGAAAATAAATTAAAAAAAAATAGAAGAAATTAATCGGTGGGAAGAAGGGGGCGACATTTGATGGGGAAGAGGGGGATGACATGAAGAGGGATATTTGGGGGCGACAATTGGGGGGAGGTAGAATGAACCTTCGGGGGGTTTACATGAAGGGGGCCAATTGGGGTGTTGAGGGGGGTGATTTTTGGGGGGGGTATTTGAGGGCTGACATTTTTTGAGGGGTGGCATGAAGGGGGGACATTTGTGGGGAGTAGAGGGGGGACAGGGGGACATTTGGGGGGGGGAAGAGTGCGATACGAAGTTCGCCGGGACAGCTTGTAATAAATAAATAAGAATACAGAGGGGTTCAGAAAAATTTATTGATATCTTCCACAGCTACGTGTCATTTCATTGTGAATAGGTACTTACTCTACTTTGTGTATACATTTTTCTGGTCCCTTCTGTATAGTTTTTTCTATATTTATACATATTTTATATTTCCAGAGAATCTAATATATTAAAAGAACTTTGTGACCGCCTTTGGAAAGTTCATAGAGAATATTGAGTGGACCGATTTTGATGCTGTTTGCGCCAAAAGAAAGATAAAGAATGGAAGTTTTGCAGGCTCTATTTGTTTTTCAAAAATAATCATTTTGAATAAGTCATATTTGATGAAAGCTACAGTGACTATATTAAGTCTTTATAGAGTCACTGTAATGAAAACTTTCCTGTGGCACTATCTGTTAGCATAAAATGTACTTAATTATTAAATATATTGAGTTTAGTTTGTTGAATTCTCCCAAAGATAGAGATTAGAAACTAAAGGAGCTACACGGGTTGCAGAAGATTCAATTTGAGTGAAGCAGGATCATTTCAACTTGTCAGAAAACAGCTGTTTCGGTAATAAGTAAACAGTGATTTTGACACAATAATCAAAAGGCTTGAAAGTCTTAAAGACCTTTAAAGTCTTTAAAAGACCTTTTTAAAGAATAACTTTTTAAAAGACCTTTTCAATAATCTGCGAGATTCAGCATTATTTTGTAGGTTAAGTATTGTGATATTGCTCATCGATACATATGTTTTCTGACAAATTAGAATGATCCTGCTATACTTCATATTATAATGATTTCGAGTAAAACATATGGCAATCATTTTCACAAACTCTTTATAAACTTGCTTTGGTCTTTGCATCTTAAAAAAACATTCATTTTTATTCTGTCAAAATTGATAAACAAGATGTTGATCCGTCAGTAGATAGAATACTGCTGATATACATAAATGAATAAATGAAATTTATGAATCAAAATACAGGGTGATCGTAAAGTCGCGCAACCCAAAATGATAACAGTCTTATGCCCGGTTTTTCAGTCACTCAATAGACAGTTTATGGATCCAATAGCACTATTGAATCAATAACCATGTGTTTTCAAATGCAAAAAAAAGTTATTGATTCAATAAGTTTATTGAACGACTGAAAAACCGGGCATTAGAAAGCTGTAATGTGTTATTGATTTTTTTTTATATGGTCGATTTGTTTGGTACTTTAGCATCTGGAAAGGCATTGGAGAAATGTTCTTGACACTTTGCGTAGGATTTTGATTCACAGTAACTCAAAACGATAGAAACACGTTGTTCTTGCGTAAAAGACAATGCGACTTGAACTGAACAAACAAACTGATTTCTGGCTAATTGTCGCCCGATGGCGTGATCTGGCAGTGCAGCCATCTTCTGTACTACTGGACGAAAAATTCCCATGTGCAAATCATACTTTACAAATTTACCTGTGATTCCTACACGGCTTCAAACATTGGGTTGCGCGACTTTACGATCACCCGGTATGAATATTTTGACATATGAATAAATGAATTTTATTTCCCTCTACAAAAAACAAGTGTATAATTACATGGAAATTAAACTGTTCACTTTTACAAGTATATGTGATCAGTATATTTATTTTTGTCTACTTTTTCATGTATTGACAGATAGATTCAACATATTACAGAGCGTGCCATCCAAATTGGCGTCTAGGGGAGGCTGTGCGAGAGAGATGGATAATCTCTCCCACCACGCTTCCCCTCCAACCGCTAAGGGCCGGTTTCTCCAACGTCAGTTAAACTAATTTTTAGTTTAAACTTGGGTTTTACCACTCACTAGAAACTTTTTTGTCAGAAAGTCCGATGTTCGAACAGCTGACCATTTGATTCAATGTTAGCTGACCATTTGATTCAATGTTAGCATCATTGAATCAAATGGTCAGCTGTTCGGACAACGAACTTTCTGACAAAAAAGTTTCTAGTGTGTGGTGAAACCTAAGTTTAAACTAAACTGACGTTGGAGAAACCCAAGATTACTAGACAACAGGTTAAGCCATCGTTGGTATAAGACGCAAAGTGGAGGGGGAACGCCAGCGTGACGTCACATGAATCACAAAATCTGGACAGTAACTTGACTTCGTATACCGTTCACTCAACTCTGCTTTGAATAAATCGTCGTTTAACCCTCTTAGAATTGAGTTAGAATTTTCAAATTCACAGTACTTGAAGCGAATGAATCACTGATTCTAATGGTGTAATTAAATATACCGATTTCAAGTATATTCAACTTATATGAGAAGAAAAAGTAAACAGATTCTTACACATCTGAAAACGTGACATGAAAAAGTTAGTAAGCGAGGAATTTTTACATTTCTATGGTAGGCAAGTTTTGTAAGCGGGAAAGTTATAGATAAAAAGATGAATTTAATTTTCATTTGAACATTTTTCTCTACCAGCCGTTCTCCTGATATTGTCGGCGGAACGTAGGCGAAACAACCAAAAGAAAACCATCGATTTCCCACAATACACGGTCATTATTTACTCGAAGTAGCCTAATCATATACTCACAAAGAACAAAGAAGTGAGCACTGATGATTAATCATAATATGAATGATTGAATAATGATTTCATGGTCAATAATTCCACAGTGAATCAAGTCTAAAAATACAATTATTATTAAACTACTTTAATAATAAGATGGTATATTAACTTACAATAGGAAGGCAGCATGCGTCAGTTGATTCACTTCAATTTTTAATTTAAATTTTAGAGAGGAATTATTCCAGTCTAATGACTTGTAAAATTATATTTGACTTCTATTTCGATCACTGGTACTCGATTTCGGTAGCACAAAAGATAGTAGCATGATATCTACACCTACGTGAAATAATAATGTGTTCATCATTTACATATTTACATCTGAAAAAAGTCTTCATAATTATATTTAAAGCTTTTATGAATGTGAAAACTGAATTTTTTCCTCTTGTTTCTTCGTTCTTCACTTTCCATTCTCTATTTCTCATTCATATAATTGAGTCTAATAACTGTTCTCGTACGAGCGAATTTCTTTAAAATTCTGTCATCCACTTGGGGAAATGTTTTCTTTAGAATTTTCAAATAGCTTTCAATCACCATATAGTTGTTTGAAACTGTATCCCCATGAATCCTCATGAATATGTCTTTTTACATGAATAAGTTCTTACAGTTCTGAACAGCACAGCCAGGCATCGCGATAAAAATATTAAGTTATCACTGGATTGAATCAAGAACTAACCAATTATTAAACGTTCAATACGGTGAGTTTGATTTTCCATTACCACACTATTTACATTTATTTACCATATATTTATTTACGTTTATTTACAACACTATATTAACAGACACTGCCTAAACACTACAGTACTCAACAGTAAACACCTGTGTATAAATACGCCTTCTACAGTACGGTAATATAAATTATGATGAACCGATCTCGATAAACACTGCCTAAACACTACACTACTCAACAGTAAACACCAAGGTATGAATAAGCTTTTCTATTAATATAATACCGATAAACCGATCTCGATAAAGCCGATGAATTGCAATTATAACTGATGAATAGCAATCATAATTTGCACTGAGCACGTGTTGGACTGGGGCATTTGGACTGAAGTTGTGATTCAGCGTACGTCATCGATGCAGTCCCCCCACTCAAACGGCTTGTGGACAGAAATAGCATAGGCGATGGCTCAACCTGTTGTCTAGTAATCTTGCAGTCAGTGAAGCAAATAACATCATAGGACTGCTAGGTAACCGAAGCAAATATGAATTTTTATAAAGCTGAGTTTGCCAGCTGAATGAACTTTTGAAATTTACTGTACCGCGAGTCAGCAGGCACTGTAGTGGAGAAGGCGATCAACGCGCCTGCTCAGTGAGACGCCAATTTGGATGGCACGCTCTGTAGCATAGGCCTGCATGCTAGCAAGAGACAAGTTTTTCCTTACAGCAACCTATAGTGTACAAAGGAGCTAGGAAATACAATTGTCTATCAGTTCCAACACAAGTCTTTCCCAAAAATCTCAGAATGAGTTGGATATTGCAATGTTATTCTGATTATTGATAATATTATTTTATATGCATCCATTGAGTATCATAATTGATTTTTCAATTAAGTATCAATTGAAAAATCCTTGGTATTCCAATATGGAGTTCATCTTATGCCGGGTTTCACCAACCTTGGTCAAATAGAATTCAAAAAAGGCCGAGGCGCACACGGTAAAAAATTGTTGCAAAGAAGCAGAAACTTCAGCTGATCTTTTATGATGAATTTCAAGTGATTGGAATTCTCATACATAATCAGGCGGATTAAATGGTAATATAGCAATGCACCAATGTACACAGATCAATTTTCTGCGGCAACTTAAAAATTGCCGGTCAAATTTTCACATAGTGTGATAATAACCTTTTCACCTGTTGATGCGTTTGAACATCGTTAAATACATTGGTATTTGACCAATGTTGGTGAAACCCGGCATTAGTGTAGCAATAAAGTGCGCTGCACGGCAGTGGCGGATCTAGAAATGGATTTTGGGGCTTAAAACGGATGACCGGGGCTTAAAACGGATGACCGGGGGCTTAAAACGGATGACCGGGGGGTAGTTGATTATTATTAGAATTATATTCTTATGATAGGTCTCGCTTTTATCGATTTTATATGGATTTAAACTTAAACTGCACTTAATATCGTATGAAATAGGATTGTATTGCCAAATCTAATGCCTCGTTGAAATTTCAATCAGCCATATAACACTTTAAAGATAATCACAAACAAGAAATCGTTCATTATAAACATTTTATAACAAAAATTAACATTCTTGGAAAGTATCTTTATGTACAAAATATTATTGCATATTATGTTCATTAGTTTTTCTTGAACCGAGAACCATTTTTTCTATCAATGCATCTCAAGCGATTTCTCGCAATTTCACTTGATTTTTTAATTGCTATTCCACATGATTTCCGCGAGAATTAGCAAGAAATAGCTTATAATGTATTAGATTAACTTTGAAGAGCTATATCACGCAAACTGTTGGGCCGCCTTTAACAGTAATCCTGGTATGAAATTGGGGCTTATTTTAATTGATTTCAAAATGATATTGGGTGCTGTTATGAAAAAGTTATGCTTCAGGGTTAAAATTGTCTACATGTAAAAAAATTGAGCCATTTCATAGAGGTTTTTGGCGGGATCGGAAAATTGGATTCAATGTTCCACGATTATACAACATAGAAAAGAACCGGACTACCCCATTTCATGCGAAGTAAACCCTACTTTTGATGACAATTTCACTGGTTTATATCTCATTTGAAGACGTAGAAGTAATGGTGGAATTCGGTCATTCTTGCTAATGAATATTTATATTAAGAGCTTAAAAACTAATTTATAAATAATATATTATAATATTTATAATTTATAAATATTATAATTATATTATATAATATTTGTATGAATTTTACATTTTCATAAAAAAATTTTAGGCGTTTTGGGGGGGCTTCAGCCCCAAACCCCCCCCCCCCCCCAGATCCGCCACTGCTGCACGGGGTGAGCTTGTTATCTTTGATTTAAGCCAAGACAGATTCATTCATATTAAAAATATATTCAAAATAACTGAAATTCATTTCCTCTCTTTTTTTTGCTCGCAGGTAGTCGTGCCCAAGAGAGCAGCTCTGCTATTGGACAGAATAATGGTGGCGCTGCAAAAAGCAGTTGACGAGGAGAACACAATTCCCCACGGAAACGCCCCGCTAAGGACACCCGTTGAAGAGACGGTTTGTATACGTTCATTTCAACGGAATATGCAAATTTACTGTTTTGTCCAAATCATGCCAAAATTATAGAATTTTGTCCAAATACAAATACAGAAAGAAAGAAAGAGAAGAACTTTATTCACATGATAATATAGGAATATATAACATGATATTTCGGAGGACACGCTAAGCCGTCGGTCCCGGCTGCCTAAAAAACAGTCGTTAAGTCACGTCAGAGACCCTGAACTGATCAGGAGTGACCTGAAAACTCTGACACAAGACCTGAGCCAGCCAGGTTACACGGAATTATTATTATTATAGGAAATAAAAGTATCAATGTAGAAAAACAAATTAATATTTGGAAGTTATAAAGTGTCTCCATGATATCAAAATATCGATTCCACAGTTCATTTAGCTTGGCATTTTCTGCCGTCAGCCGAAGTTGAAATTAATAATTCAATAATTATGTGAATTGGCTTTTTATTATTTTTGAAGGAAATAGAACAAAATAGACAAGAACAATAACAAGAAACAAAACATTTATACAATGTGGCAAGGTACATGTACTAGCGCTCTAGTATTCATGACATCATAAAACCAAAATAATAATTTCCCATCACTAAAAACTGCATCTGCATCTTGCCATTAAGTACCGATCGGAAACTGAAAAAAATATTATCAGTATTTAAAATACATTTGTACAATTTTTAATGTATACAAAATTTGTATACATTTTATACAATTTTTTTAGCATAAATTTTGTCCAAAATCACCACAAAACACCTTTTTTTTAGAATGCAATCAGACAATATCAGAAATCGGATATCATTTTAACAATTTTTTTCTACAGAATGGTTTGACTATTCGCTGTGTGCACGTAGGTGGTGGTGATAATAAAATCGACACCTGCGCTCACGCGAAATTTTAGTGAACGAAACCGGGTAGTTTAACATGAGAAAGGATAGGGAATAAGCATTTACAATGCATTCAAAGTATTGTCGTATTCCTAATTGTAGGCTATAAATACCGTTAACAATAGTAATTGCGGCTTCTATTTCTTCCATATTTCCAAACGTAAAGTGATTCAACAAAGGAATCGGATCTCACTTTTGAATTAATCGAGTGAAAAATCCAGTTGTCCATTTCAAAATAATAACCAATGGGAATGAACTCAGCTGTGGATAAACTACTTTGTCTGCTCAGCCAGCTTGAAACATAACCTTCAAAGTTGATTTTAAAACTTGATTGAAGATTATAATAATGATTAAGAACATGCGATAAAACATCAATAAAACATTATATTCAAATTGAATCATTTTAAATATAATTCCACAATTGATAAGTAGGAAAAATAGCGACAGGGAATTCTATTTCAATTATAAAATAATTTTTACGTACTTAAGCCTATCCTTTCCCATGTTAATCTACCTGGAAAGATTCATACGATTATCCGCCAGAGCGCAACACCGTAGATGCTCGATGCTCACAGCGAAAACATTTTATACAATTTTTTTAGCATAAATTTTGTCCAAAATCACCACAAAACACCTTTTTTGGAATGGCGATCATACAATATCAGTAATCGGATATCATTTTAACCATTTTTTTCGATATTGATTGTTGGAGGCAGAAATTATATATTATACAGAGTGTTTTTAAAATAGTTTGACAAACTTTGTAAGCGGTTTTCTAACATTAAAATTGAGAAAAAAGTTCCAGAAAACATGGGTCCTAAAATGCTTTGTTTCCCCCCCTAGTCGCCATTTTGTTTTTTCACTTTTTTTTTCTCCGGAATGGTTTGACTATACTCAGTTTACGGAAACAAGTCAGTGCGCGTAAAGAAAGTGTGCGTGCGTGAATCGGAAAACAGCTGGACGACCGAGTCAAAGGCATGTTATAACTATAGCAGGAGCCAATTAACTTGTCATAAATCAGCTGATCCAGTAATAATTAAACAGTGATTTCGACACAATAATCAAAAGGCTTGAAAGTCTAAAGAACCTTTAAAGTCTTTAAAAGACCTTTTTAAAGAAGACCTTTCAAAGAATAACTTTTAAAATACCTTTTCAATAATCTGCGAGATTCAGCATTTGTAGGTTAAGTATTGTGATATTGCTCTTTCAAACAGCTGATTTCTGACGAGTTGAATTGGATTCTGCTATAAATTTCACTCGCTCTCAATCCGTATCAGCTGAATACGCGATTAGTTGCAAACGTTGAAATGTGAACATGCCGTCATGCAATATACACTCACAAAAGACACACACACACACACAAGCTCACTCAGCTGTTACATTTACTGACTTGTTCCAGTGAACAGAGTATAGCAGGAGCCAATTAACTTGTCATAAATCAGCTGATCGACGAGCATGTGATCACAATACTTAACCCACAAATGCCGAATCTCGCAGATTATTGAAAAGGTCTTTTAAAAAGTTATTCTTTGAAAGGTCTTCTTTAAAAAGGTATTTCAAAGACTTTAAAGGTCTTCAAGACTTTCAAGCCTTTTGATTATTGTGTCGAAATCACTGTTTAATTATTACTGGATCAGCTGATTTATGTCAAGTTAATTGCATCCTGCTATATAATTTTGTTGAAATTTGCCATAGGTGCCAAAATGGCGGGCAACAACAAGTTTCGAATCGTTGCAATTTAAAATTTAGATGCCCGCCATTTTGAAATATTGTTGCTTAATTTCTTTTACAGCTGACCTTCATCTTGGCCTTGTCCATGCCAAATTCCAACAAAATTAGTTCACCCATTCTGGAGAAAAAAAAGTGTAAAAATATGGCGACTATTGGGGAAACAAAGAATTTTAGGACCCATGTTTACTGGAACTTTTCTCTTAATTCCAATGTCAGGAAACCGCTCACGAAGTTAGTCGGTCTATTTTTGAAACACTCTGTATACATAAGAAATATGCATAAATTGATATACAGAGTGTTTCAGAACTCCCTACCAATATTCTAGGGCATTGATCCTGGGTAAAACCCATATCTAAATATCATATTCAAATTGTCCAGAAGTCCTTAGTTACTCACACAGCTGCCATTTTGTTTTTTTCACTTATTATTTTTTACCTCAAAACTTTGCACCAACATTTATGACAACTAGACAAAGCTACAAAAAAATTATGACAATTTTTCAAATCCATAAAACAAAATGGCGGCCATTTAAAATTTTGTTTCTTGAATGATTCGGAAACCGTTGATATTAAGAAAATTTACAGGGATAGCTTTTTGTAGTAATTTCAATAACAAATCGATTGAAACAAATCAATCTTATTTGTTAAGATTGGATCAATATTGACTGAGATATGGCAGTTTTGTGATAGGTGACCGCTGGAGGTTACTTGCACTCCTTTTTACTGTCTTTAAAATTCACACAAAATAATCAAAACTGTTGCATTGTTGTAGCAGACTTTAGCCGCAAGCCCAGGATACACTGCAACAATTTTAAGCCTCCAGCCGTTACCTATCACTGAAGCTGCCATATCTCAGTCAATATTGATCCAATCTTAACAAATAAGGTTTCTATAGATTTGTAATGGTGGAAATTTACTAAAAAACGTTATTCTTGTAAAAGTTTCGTAATATCGACGGCTTCCGAGTTATTCGAGAAACAAAACTTTAAATGTTTTAACCATTTTGGTTTTTGGATTTGAAAAATTGTCATAATTTTTTGTAGCTTTTTCTAGTTGTCATGAATGTTGGTGTAAAGTTTCAATTCCATATGTTTCACCGTTAATCAGATAAATAATAATGAAAAAAAAAAACAAAATGGCAGCTGTGTGAGTAACTAAGGACTTTTTAAGTCCTTGCAACAATTTGAGTATGATATTTAGATATGGTTTTTACCCAGGAACAATGCCCTAGAGCTAGGCCTAGAGTATTGGTAGGGAGTTCTGAAACACTCTGTATACATGAAATGATATATATTATACTAATATACATATTATGTTACATAAGATTATGTGAGCTATCAATCAATGTAAACCCACGCATGTATCAACAATTTAATCCTTACACATCATGTTGATCCCCCAATTATTAACATAATACTAGTTATGTGTTATCAAATGTCAAGGGATTGATAAGACACGTGAGGCGAACATATAGGTGACAGCGCTTTTCAAGATTCTCTTTGATGAAATTGCTCTAGTTAAAGTCTCAGAGATTATTTGGAAATTCCTCCTAGATGATTCCAAAATTAACAAAAAGAGGAAGAAATTTGAGAAGCCGGAGAAGAGAAGAGGATGATGATAGTAGGTAAAAACAGTTTCTCAGAACTAGACCGATGTTAGAGAATTTAATCAGTTGTAGTAAGACAAAATTTGATATCTGAAAGAATAGTGGGGTATGATATAAACTTGTATGAGATGAAGAAAATAAGGAGAAGAAGAAGAAGAAGAAGAAGAAAGAAGAAGAAGAAGAAGAAGAAGAAGAAGAAGAAAAAGGAGATGAAGAAGATAAAGATGAAGAGGAAGGAGGAGAGAAAGAGGAATAAGAAAGAAAAGAATAAGGGGAGAAGAAGAAGAAGAAGAAGAGAAATAAGGAGGAGAAGGGGACGAAGAAGGAGGTAGAAGAAGATGGAGTAGAGAGAACGATAAATTAAGACGGAAAATGATGTGTGGGCAATTTAAAAGTCAGCTGTTCAGGTTGAAGAATTTTTCATTATTGAACTGAGTACAACATTTTGATCTGTTAATTGATACAGTGGAAGAAGGGGAGAAGGAGGAGACAGAGAACAAGGAGAAGAAGAAGAAGAAGAAGAAGAAGAAGAAGAAGAAGAAGAAGAAGAAGAAGAAGAAGAGAGAAGAAGAAGAAGAAGAAGAAGAAGAAGAAGAAGAAGAAGAAGAAGAAGAAGAAGAAGAAGAAGAAGAAGAAGAAGAAGAAGGAAGAAGAAGAAGAAGAAGAAGAAGAAGATGAAGAAGAAGAAGAAGAAGAAGAAGAAGAAGAAGATGAAGAAGAAGAAGAAGAAGAAGAAGAAGTGGAAGAAGTGGTAAAAGGAATGAGGAGAGAAGGATGAAGAAGAAGAAGAAGAAGAGGAATAATAAGAGGAAGAATGAATTTAAAAAAGAAAGAGATATCAAACTAGAGAAGGAAAAATAGTCTGAACACTTATGCAGACTGTGGAGAAGGAAAGGAAGAAGGGCAGGGAGAAGGAGGAAAAGAAGAAGAAGTGGGGAAGTAAATGAAGGAGGAGATGAAGAAGAAGAAGAAGAGGAGGAGGAGGAGGAGGGGAGGAGGAGGAGGAGGAGGAGGAGGAGGAAGAAGAAGAAAAAGAAGATGAAGAAGAAGAAGAACAAGAAATGGAGAATTAAATGGAGAAGTACGAGAAGTAAATGAGAAGAATGGAGAAGAAAAAGAAGAAATGAGGAGAGGATGATGAATATTGAAGTAGGAGGAGGAGGATGAGGATAAGAAGAAAAAGAAGTATGAATTCCAAAAAAAGAAAAGAGATATTAAACTAGAGAAGGAAAAATATGAACACTTATGCAGACTGTGGAGAAGGAAAGGAAGAAGGACAGGAAGAAGGACAGGAAGATGGAAAGGGAGAAGGGAAAGAAGAAAAAGTAGGATAAGTAAATGAAGAAGAAGATGAAGCAGAAGAGAAGGACGAGGAGGAGGAGGGAGGAGGAGGAGGAGGAGAAGGAGGAGGAGGAGATGAGGGTGGAGGAGGAGGAGAAAAAGAAGAAAGAAGAAGAAGAAGTAGAAGAAGAAGAGGAAGAAGAAGAAAGAAGAAGAAGAAGAAGAAGAAGAAGAAGAAGAAGAAGAAAAGATGAAGGAAAAAAGAAGAACAAGAAGTAGGAGAATTAAATGAGAAGAATGAAGAAGAAAAAGAAGAAATGAGAAGAGGATGATGAATATTGACGTAGGAGGAGGAGTATAAGAAGAAAAAGAAGAAGATGATGTAGAAGATGAAGAAAAAGGAGAAGAAGAAGAAGAAGAAGAATGAGTTGTTGTAAGTAGGTACAAACGCGAGGGTAGAGAATTCAACACGATGAGATTAATTGGCATACACTTGACCTAGTTTACTAGAAAATTAGGGAACAAACCGCTCACTAAGTGGGCCAAGGTAAAACAAACACATATCGACATTCTCATGAAACAACTCATGTGCAGATATCAAAGTCACATTTGTTAAGAGATATGTCTCTGAGCCACCTGTTGATATGAAAACTTTGTAAGTATGCTGTATTATAGTTATACTGGATCGTATTTATGTTGACTACAGATTGTATGTGAGAATTTTCTTTCTGAGGTAAAAATTGGTTCTCAGAACTAGACCGATGTTTATTTGTACTTAACTTCAGATAGCAACTGTTATAATAATAAAATTAAGTACCGGTACCTATTATAAATGTCACTGGCAGCACCTATAGAAAATTGCTGCTAGGATAATTCTGAGATTAATTATATATTGTATTTTTTGTTTTGTAATTATTGTAAAGACAGAATAAATTTCATTTTCATTTTCATTTTCATGTTAGAGAATTTATTCAGTTGTAGTAAGGCAAAATTTGATATCGGGAACAATAGTGAGGTATATAAACTTGTATGAGAAGAGAAAAATAAGGAGAAGAAGAAGAAGAAGAAGAGGTAGAAAAATAAGAAGAAGGAAAAGAAGAAAAAGGAGGAGAGGAAAGGAATAAGAAGGAAAAGAAGAAGGAGGAGGAGAAGAAGAAGAAGAAGGGGAGAAGAAGAAGAAGAAGAAAGGAGAAGACGAAAAGAAGATGAAGGGAGATGAAGAAGAAACAGGAGATGAAAAAATGAAGAGGAAGAAGAAAAAGGAGACATAGAACATGAATAAGAAGAAGAGAGAAGAAGAAGAAGAAGAAGAAGAAGAAGAAGAAGAAGGAGAAGAAGAAGGAGGAGAAAAGATAAATAAGAAGAAAAGAATAAGAAGAACAAGAAGAAGAAGAAGAGAAAGAAGAAGGAGAAGACGAAAAGAAGAATAGAAGAAAGAAGGAGATAAGAAGATAAAGAAGATGAAGAAGAAGAAGATGAAGAAGAAGAAGAAGAAGAAGAAGAAGAAGAGGAGGAGAGGAAGAGGTAGGAAAACAAGGAGTAAAAGAAGAAGGAGAAGAATAAGGAGGAGAAGTAGGATAAAAAGAAGAAGAAGAAGAAGGAGGAGAAGACGAAGAAGAAGATGAAGAAGATGAAGAAGGTGATGAAGAAGAAGAAGAAGAGGAGGAGAGGAAGATGAAGAAGGAGAAAAAAAGAAGTAAAAGAAGAAGAAGAGGAAGAGGAAGAAGAAGTAGGAGGAGAAAAAGAAGAAGAGGAAGAAGACAAAGAAAAGTAGAGGAAGAAGAAGAAGTTGTTAATTTATTAGGAGGATAAGAATAAGATGAAGAAAGAAGAAGAAGAAGAAGGAGGAGAAGAAGAAAAAGAAGCAGAAAAAGAAGAAGAAGAGAAGGAAAAGTAACTTGCTTTGTTTGCCAGACAGGTAGAAGTTTCAAAAGTAGGTTAGAAGAACATATTAGAGATTGGAATAAACAGAATGGGGATTCTAACTTTTCTATCATTTGATCACAAATAATCACAGGTTAAAAAGGCCGTGTATACAGAGAATGTAACAGTGTGGCCATTTGTGTGAAGCACTCCATAACATAGTATTTGGATAATATTTTTTTCCCACCGCCGCCATACCTACGCCAAATTATTGAATTTTGATATGAGATTACAGGCAAACATTAACTCGTTTACCCATTTTCAAACTTATTTCGAGAGAAACAACATCATAAATAACTTTTCTAACATTAAAAATTGTCTCTCTACTCTTGGATGACCGAACGAAGAGATGACTGAGCGAAGCTCAGTCTGAACGAAGTGAAGTCTTGTTTTAAGACGATTTGCTTTCGTCAGTTTGTTTGTTTGTGTGTTTGGGTGTTTGTTTGTAATGCATTTACGGCTAAACGCATTGACAGATTTCAATAAGATTTGGCAGGAATGTTCAGTTTGAGGCTGCGCGACGATGTATATGTAAGGTTTTTTCAATTTTGCATTTTGAGGACGAAATAGAAGGGAAAGAGAATGGCTGTATGGAATATAGCTATATGGAATATACAATAGCTATATGGAACACGTGATAGGATTTATTATGAATTGAATATAAACATCGTCATATTATGGAATGATCATCATCTGGGTCAGGATAAGATTTTTTCGCTGTAGTCATAACATTTTTAGCAGTCAGAGGGTCGCCGCGAAAGCGGCGGCGCGACTGTGGCGCCCGCCCCGGGCGTCGCAGTAAGAGGGGCGCCGCTAAAGCGGCGGCTTGTGGGACGTCGCGTATGTTTAAAAAATAAATAACTAAAAAATAAAATAAATAATAAAAAATGAAATGAAAATTAAAAAATAGAAAAAATATAGAATATAAAAAAAAATAAAAAAATTAAATTAGATGTACATAACGTATTTTGGGAGGCGCCTGACAACATCTCTCTCTACACAGTTGACAGGACCAATTCTGTACATGTGGACAAGAAAACAGCTAATTTACGGCTAAACGCATTGACAGATTTCAGCTAGCATGGCTTTTTCGCGAGGTCTACTGTTCACAGTACTACTAGTGGGAATTGACAAAAGTATGATGGATTATTGTCCGAGCTGCCCAATCAAAAGTGTGACATATTATGTCCATACTGTTACTATTCACTGTGAGTATCTACGGTGTTGCGCTCTGTCGGATAATCTTATTAATCTTTCCTGGTAGATTAACATGGGAGAGGATAGGCTTTTGTACGTAAAAGTTAGAAGTTAGTTTATGATTGAAATATAATTCCATTTTGCTATTTTTCCTACTTATCGATTGTGGAATTATATTTAGAATGGTAAAATTAACATATCGCATGATCTTAAACATTATTATAATCTTCAATTCAAGTTTCAAAATCAACTTTGAAGGTTATGTTTAAAGCAGACTGAACAGACGAAGTAGTTTATCCACAGCTGAGTTCATTCTTATTGGTTATTATTCCGAAATGGATTATGGGCGCGAGACTTCAAATCAATCATATGCTTTTGAACTAGATTTTTGACTCGATTAATTCAAAACTGAGATCCGATTTCTTTGTTGAATCAATTTACGTTTGGAAATATGGAAGGAATATGGAAGGCGCAATTACTATTGTGAACGGTATTCATACAATAATTAGGAATCCGACCATTATTTGAATGCATTGTAAATGCTTATTCCCCATCCTTCCTCATGTTAAAATACCTGTTTTCGTTCACAAAAATTCCGCGCGAGCGCAGGGGTCGATTTTATTATCCCCACCACCTACGTGCACACAGCGAATACAGAGTGATTCTAAAATAGACCAACAAACTTCGTAAGCCGTTTCCTGACATTGAAATTAGGAAAAGTTCCATTGAACATGGGTCTTAAAATGCTTCATTCACCCTCTAGTCGCCATTTTTTTTTTCACTTTTTATTTTTTTTTTCTCCATATCAAATTTAGCATTGAAATAACTCGAAAACTTCTTGTAGCCCGCCATTTTGAAATATTTCGTCAGATAAGGCTGCTTAATTTTTTTTACAACAGACCTTGACCTTGGCCTCAACCATGCCAAATTTCAACAAAATTAGTCAAACCATTCTGGAGAAAAAGAAATAAAAAGTGAAAAAACAAAATGGCGACTAAAGGTTAAACGATTTTAGGACCCATGTTTAATAGAACTTTTTCTCAATTTAAATGTCAGGAAACCGCTCACGAAGTTTGTCGGTCTATTTTAGAGTCACCCTGTATTCTGCTGTTCTCTGCTTTAGTTTTAGTTTACCAGAGATTGATAATGGTTCAACGACCGAAACCGGTAATTTGTGGTTTTGACAATTTCGGGTCTTTTTATTCATTATGGACAACTACCATTGAGCTACTCTATAAGCTACTCTATAGATCTGATCAGCGCGCTCTAGGTGAGAGAGAGTGAACAACCTGGGGGATTTTAACCATTGTGAGATAGGAACAAAACACGATTTTGAGGTAGAATTCAATTAAATCATTAAAGTATCATCAATACTTTATTGCTACCTATTCTTTAGTGGTTTCAAGGTGTTTTAATGAATGTATCAATTGGATTGAAGTATTTTATCAAAATTTTCGTCATTTTGTTGCTATACTCTTCTTGAAAGTTATGATGTTTGAAGTTTGAACTTCCCGCTTTCTGCAACAATCAATGTCGCGAGTAAACAATACATTATTATTTTAGAGATAATAATATCAACTATTTTACACAAATAATATTTAATTCAATCACAACATTATATTTACATCTTATATTTTTCATATTTCATCTATTTACGTTCAATATTATATTTTATATCACTACAGTACTACACATCTCACTCTCTTTTGGAAAGGAATGCTTTTGGAAAGAGGATCAAATTAAAATTATCTTTGTTTCTTTTCTCTTGAAGAGACAACTGAAGTGTTCTTAATCGTTCTTAAGTTACTGGAATATTTTGGCTGAATATTTATCAAATACGATGGGTTTGAAAACAGGCATTTCACATTTGATACAATGATAACCAAGCTACAATCCCCCCAGGTTGTTCCTCTGTCTCTCACTTAAGCGCTGATGTTTGTGAGCTACTTCTCAATAATATCAAGTTCACTGCTATACATAAAGTGGGAGATTTCAACATTAATCTATCAATACTTTATTGTATGATCAATACTTTATTCTACTATTGATACTTTATTCTACTATCGACTTTCTCGATTTTTATCTAGACTTCTTTTTTTCTAGATGGATCTACAAAGGAGAGGAAACCAGAAAAATGGAAGAGTCTATTGGAGATGCTACTTCAATGCTGTGACTTGCTTCTGAAGAGGAAAAATCGATTAATTCACCATCGATAATTAATCTATCGATACTTTTATTGATAAATTCAATGGATAAAAGAGAATTTGGAAAGTTTCTAACAAGTCTAACGTTTCTATCCTATCTACTAAAATTGAAAAAAATATTGTAAATATATATTTTGTAATCGTATACCATATGATATCTATATTTGTGATGATAATTTGACCCTCCTATATATTCCTATCACATTTGAATTACAGTATTGACTCAAATTTATTGATTCTACTAAAGTGCTTTTCATCTTTGAAGAGTTCTGAGCGTAGAGACAGTATCCCACCACTTTTCAAACTAGCAAATCCCATGGCTGCAGTACTGCCAATACCGTACTTAAAACACAAACTGACTCATCTACATGCGTGACAAATCAAGAAGAATAGAAAGAAGAAGAAGAGAGAGAGAAGAGGAGGAGGAAGAAGAAAAGGAGAAGAGGAGGAGGAAGAAGGAAAAGAAGAAGAAGAAGAAGAAGAAGAAGAAGAAGGAGAAGAGAAAAAGAAGAAGAAGAGGAAGAAGAAGAAGAAGGAGAAAGAGAAGAGGAAGAGGCAGAAGGAGAAGAAGAAGAAGAAGAAGAAGAGAAGAGGAAGAGGCAGAAGGAGGAAGAAGAAGAAGAAGAAGAGAGAAGAAGAGGAAGAGAAGAAGAGGGAAGAAGAAGATGAAGAAGAAGAAGTGGTAGAAGAAGAGGAGGAGGAAGAAGAAAAAAAGATAAAGGAAAAGAAGAAGAAGAGGAGGAAGAAGAAGAAGAAGAAGAAGAGGAGAAAAGAAAATAAGATAAAAGAAGAAGAAGAAGAAGAAGAAGAGCAAGAAGAAGAAGAAGAAGAGGAGGAAGAAGAAAAAGAGAAGAAGAAGAAGAAGAGGAAGAAGGAGGAGAGGGAGGAAGAAGAAAAAGAAGAAGAAGAAGAAGAAAGAAGAAGAAGAATAAGAAGAGGAAGAAAGAGAAGAAGGGAGGAGGAAGAAGAAAAGAAGAAGAAGAAGAAGAAGAGAAGAAGAAGAAGAAGAAGAAGAAGAAGAAGAAGAGGAAGAAGAAGAAAGAAGAAGAGGAGGAGGAAGAAGAAAGAAAAGATAAACAACGAGAAGAAGAAGAGCAAGAAAAGAAGAAGAGGAGGAGGAAGAAGATGAAGAAGAAGAAGAGGCAGAAGGAGAAGAAGAAGAGGAAGAAGAAGAGAGAAGAGGAGGAAGAAGAAGAAAGAAGAGGAGGAGGAAGAAGGAAAGAAGATAAAGGAGAGGAGGAAGAAGCAGAAGGAGAAGAAGAAGAAGAAGAAGAAGAAGAAGAAGAAGAAGAAGAAGAAGAAGAAGAAGAAGAAGAAAGAAGAAGAAGAAGAAGAAGAAGAAGATGAAGAAGAAGAAGAAGAGGGAAGGAGAGGAGGAAGAATAAAAATAAGATAAAGGAGAAGAGGAAGAAGGAGAAGGAGAAGGAGAAGAAGAAGAAGAAGAAGAAGAAGAAGAAGAAGAAGAAGAAGAAGAAGAAGAAAAAGAAGAAGAAGAAGAAGATGAAGAAGAATAAGCCTGCTGCATTGTCAATACTAAGCATACTTCTTTGATAGTGATTATAACATAAATGATTTCTGATCATCTCTTCTACTTGTAAAATCATACTTGACACCGAGTCAAGATAGTAGACTGATATTTCACTCTGCTACGCATGTGTTCTTGAATAATCAAAATGCACACAACTTTGCTGGGCATTCAATATGCCTTTGCAGGGTTTTTCCTGATTTTGTTAAATATGTTGGTACTTAAGATTTTTGTATTAAGAGGGGGCAGTAGTAGTCGGCCATATTAGATTATGTCCCATAAGAACAATGTTATTTTTTGTAATCTTTTGAAACATATAGCACTGTCATTTTTGTCTGTATGTATGTATGTATGTATGTCAATGGCGCAACAGCCCTATGTGGGCTTAGGCCTAGCAGCTGGTTGCCAGTTTCACATCCACTTGACTGAATCGGCAGAGGTGAATGATCATTAACCAGAAAAGATTCAACGTGTGGTTAGCACATTGACGTCTCAACCATAAGCTAGTCTTCGCAACCCAGCTGTCATTTTTGTACATCAATTAATTACGTTTGAGGTGTCATTCGAGAGAGAATAATATTATTCTTTAGGGGGTGGCCTTTTTCGAATTTTAAATACTCCTTTTTGAAAAAAAAAACAATAGAATTTCAAAATTACCCTAATTTTGATATTTTATGGGTTTTTTTTTAAAGGAATATTTAAAATTCAAAAAAGACCACCCCTGAAGAATAATAGTCTCTTTCAAATGACACCTCAAACGTAATTTTATTTCAAAAAATGACGGTGCTATATGTTTCAAAAGATTACAAAAAATAACATTGTTCTTATGGGGCATAATCCTATACGGCAGACTACTACTGCCCCCTCTTAAGGCAGAAAAGGAAATAAATTTGAATTTGAATATGAATAATTCTGACTGGATTACGCACCAAGCTGGACAGAGGCCTTTAAGGATGGAAAGCACTGTAGTAATAATACCTACAGCTATATTTATTGTAGAAATAATATTGTTATGAATTTCTATTATTCTAAATTAAGGTCATTTTTTTCATTAAATTCATTTTCAAATGTTCTATTTTCAAGAGGCGTCAATACCATTGACTAAATTTCTATTTAAACGAGGTGATTTTTGCAATATGCTGGTGAAGAGGGGTGAGAAGAGTTTTCTCTTTCGGACGCTATTTTCCAACCGATAATCATGAAAATGGTTCCAAATTTTCCAGAAAAATCTTCAACTGTTGTAGAACCTTGAAAATTAGATTTTTAACAAGTGGCTACTGCTATAAGTTGATGAACAAGGAGCAAATTTCACTCATATCAACTATCAATTTAAATATTTTATAAGTGATAATAAAATATTTTAGGATTCAGCAACAATGATAGCAAAGTTTGTGTTTAATTTAAGATCTTCCACACATTTCTAGCTTCAAAAATAGCTACCAAAGAAATAAACTGCTGAATGCCTATTTTCATTATTTTTCCAATGTATTAAGGTTTCTCAAACAATATTGATAAATCCACATTTCGGTTGATTCAGTTCATTGCATCATATTTTCAACATAAATCTTCAATGAACATAATAATTTTTTTACGTAGACATCAGATGAATATTTCAACATGTGGTTAAAATTTCATCAGATAGGAAAGTACAAGTTTCAGTTTTACCAACCAAAAGTCTGTAATATTGTGGCTCAATGCAATTTTCAGAACTAGTTTGTTTCGAATGAACACGTAATTTATTAGAGAATGTTGAATTGATTTAGCTAAAATATATTGTTCTGGTAACACTATTCCACTTTAATTTTTCATTTAAAATCAGTTCAGTTTGTCGTCGATCCCACTATGTTGCTGTCCTCGATTATTTAAGTTTAAGTTTAATAGACGTTTAAGTTTAATAGACGTTCGAACAACCAGGCATTGAAGTTGTCAAAGTGTAGAATTTTACCTTTTTTTTCGAGGTTCTTTCCCTCGTTTGCGATATGATAAGTTAATAATAATTTGTTGGAAGATATTTGTTTTGTTAGTTGCTTGATCCTTTATTGCTTTGTCGATTGTACAAACCGCCCATTGTGGGAGGAGCCAATGTCTAGGCCAATGACAGTTGCTCACCTTGAAAGGTCATTCAACTACCAATCACAGCATAAATTCCACTCGATAACTAGCATAAATTCTGCTGCTCTTCACTATAGTTTTAGTTTTAGTTCACCAGAGATTGACTAAGGTTGAACAACCAAAACTTGTATGTCATTTGTTTTAATAAATTTGTGGTTTAGACAACATTAAAGCCTGGTTTTCATTAGTAGAGTTAGTGGTAGAGTAACTAGCATACTTACTCTACCGTACTAACTCTACTCTACTTACTTGGTCGAGTAGCTGTTTTTACTACAATTGAGAATAGTAGGCAAAGTGTGTTGTCTAGTGAACAGATCTAATATTTAAATATCTTCAAGTGTATTATTTTCTATCGAATTAAATTTGATGGAGGATTCAACCTCCGAAAAAGACAAAATTTCCATGAGTCTGTATACTAGGTGGCGCAAAAAGAACGGATGGATTTGAGTAGGATTGTATCAGTGGGGTGGAGCTGTCTGTGACCGCAGAGTGACACCATTTCGTAGATTAAAGTATCCAGTTTCAGTAACAATGGCGCAATTGACCTTGCAAAATCGCGTATTTGCTGTTGAACAATATTTCCAATAGAATAAATCTGTAATCATCGTTCAACGGAGCTTCAGCAGAGAGTTTTAAGTCGAGCTTATTGGCATGTGATTCTTCTTTACTTAAAATCAAGTTTACTGTCGTAAATATCGTTACATTGAAGATTTGAATACTGCAATACATGAATGAATTGCTGCTGTATCAAAAGTTGAGGATAAATTTGAGGCTTCTAATGAGTATTAACGCATTTGAGGCGCCATATTTCCTACGTAATTTTTAAAAAATACTCAAGTGTTTTGGAGTTTTTCATAGAGATTCTCAATTAGTATTTTGGTGTAAGGAAGATGAATGTAAGATGAAAATAAACTTTCCTATAACACTTTGAAAAACATAATTCTGTTCTGTATGCGCCACCCTGTATTATAGCTCAAGCTATTTTTCAGGTCCTTTTCTTTATTTTTATTCATATAATCATATTCAACTAAATTGAGCATAAAATTATTGGATGTTAAATAAAAATGATTTACTTCTACTAAACTTTTGTACCCTACTCCTGATCCTGGATCTTGTAACACTAACCAAATATTACAAGCCTTTAATTTAAAATGTATGTAATAAAATCATTGTAAAACAATGGACTACCGTATACAATATCGATCAAGAAGAATACCATTATGACTGATTTGTTAAAATGATGAATAAAAGTGATATCAAACTAAAATAAAAATATGTATTTTTTCAATCCTTTGCAATTTCCAGAGTAAAAACCTTGTGGATAATATAGAAAATTTGTATTGAACAACCATTACAGTGAAATTCATTTAATTTGACGCTTGGCATTAGATAGATAGAGAGATATCATTTCTTGACGTTGCTGACGAGATAGCAGATAGCGCAGTTTCAAGTCCGTTAACTCCAGCTATCTCTATCGGCAGCCATCTTTATTCCACCCATATTTCTTTGTAAAAGTGAGGATAGAATCAGGAGTTGCACGAAAATATCTGCTTGGAGCGCTAGTGTAGTTAACTAATAGCAGATGGTTTTTAGATGGGGTGTTCACAATCCCAAGTTAGGAAATAACGATTTAGCTGGTTAAATCAAAATCGTGAATACCCCTGATGTCTCTTACATCAACACTTATAGTAAGAAAAGGAAAAAAGGAAACACAATAATATTGTCTCAATCCAAAAATCTACAAATAAGTTAGATATTGCACTGTCATTGTTATTATTAATAACTAGGACATCCCAGGTCGCATAAAACTGCGACTATTGAAATACATGAAATAGTTTCCAATCCTCCTTCTTCATCTACTTCTTTTCAATATTTTTCTTCTCTTTTTCTTCTTCTTCGCCTCATGATTCTTCTTCACATTTTTCGTCTTATCCTTTTTCTTCTTCTATTTTTTCTTCTTCTTCTTCTATTTTTTCTTCTTCTTCTTCTTCTTCTCTTTTTCTCATTTTTTTTCTTCTCCTTTTCTTCTTCCTCCTTTTCTTCTTCTCTCATTTCTTCTCATTTCTTCTCCTCCTTTCTTCTTCTTTCTTCTTTCTTCTTCCTTTTTTTCTTTTCTCTCTCTTCTCCCTCCTTATTCTCCTTCTTATTTTCCTTCTCGTCCTTCTTCACGTTATTCACCTTCTCCTTCTTCTTCTCTTCCTCCATCATTCAATTCTTCTCCTTCTCCTCCTTCTTCCTTCTTTCAATCTTCTTCATTCTTCCACTCCTTTATCTCCTCCTTCTCCTTCTTTTCCATCTTCTTCTCCTTTTCTTCTCCTCCTTTCCATCTCCTCCTTTTCACATCTTCTTCTTCTCAATCTTTTCTCATTCTTCTACTACCTCTCCTTTTTCTTCTTCTCCTTCTTCTTCTTCTTCTTCTCCCCTTTTCCTCCTTCTTCTCGTTCTAAATCTTCTCATTTTTCTCCTTCTCGTTCTCAGTTGCTATCTTTCTCCCTCTGCACAAATAATGCCCTTACCGGTGCAATGAACAATGAAAAATAAATTTTTGTTCGAATCATAAGTTGTAATGTGAAAATTTTCGGCTCACCTATCCCTATGTTAAAGCAATGGCAAAAATTGAAACTTTGATCGCTCATTTCTCATCTCCACGATAACGTTTTCAAAAATTTAAGACCTTATCAAACATCTACTCAATGAGATTTCCAAATGAGACCTGAACGAACAAAATTGGTTGAAAAACAACGGAAGAGTTGAGGTCACAAAAATATGTTTGACTTTTAATAGTATAGATATAAGCATCTATTGAGTGATACAAAAATAAATAAGTCTCTGCTATTCCAATATGTAGTTCATCTCTCAGTAGCAAAGAAACAAAGCGGCGCTTTGCGCCGCATGGGGTAAACTTGTCGTATTTGAAAAGTATTCATTCAAAATATCACAATAACTTCTAAATCCAAGTCTTTGGTAATTTAGATCACTCCAGTAGTCATTCAAGAAAAAAATCTATTAATACCGGGTTATCATAAAAGAATGGTGCGGTTTCAAAAGAATTGGTGCGATTTTCTGACAAACATTTGACGCGAATCAGTTCATGATTACTGTCAAATTTAGGTTGTTTGGCTTGAACACTGGTTTCTATAAAAAGTCAATCTTCGCACCATTCTTTTATGATAACCCTGTATTATATGCTTCTAACAAATGACAACCACAGGATTAGAGTGCAATATACGGGTGTTTCTAAAATAGACCGACAAATTTCGTGAGCATTTTTCTGACATTGAAATTGATAAAAAAGTTCCAGTAAACATAGGTCCTAAAATGCTTTGTTTCCCCCCTAGTCATTCTGTTTGTTCACTTTCTATTTTTTTCTCCAGATTCGCTGGACTAATTTACGTTGGAATTTGCCATTGTCAAGGCTAAGATGATGTTCTGCAGAAAAAATGAAGCAACCTTATCTGACGAAATATTTCAAAATGGCGGGCAACAAGTTCTAGAGTTATTTCAATTTAAATTCTCAAATGCCTGCCATTTTGAAATATCTCATCAGATAAAATTGCCTAATTTATTTTTCATAGCAGACCCTCATCTTGGCCTTGACCATGCCAAATTTCAAGTAAATTAGTCAAACCATTCTGGAGAAAAAAATAGAAGGTGGAAACCAAAATGGCGACTAGTAGGGGGGGGGGAACAAAGCACTTTAGGACCCATGTTTACTGGAACTTTTTTCTCAATTTCAATGTCAGGAAACCGCTCACGAAGTTTGTCGGTCTATTTTGGAAACTCTCTGTAACTCTGTATAGGAGTACATATATATATCTACTATCCAGTTAACCCAGAATTGCGGTCTTAGCTTAATAAGGGCGATCTGTCTATTGTAGGTTACATGAATAGACCGGAAGTTCTAACTAGTCGACTTGTATTTCCGGTACTGGAAGAGTTGGATATCTTGGAATGTGAGAGCCAATTAAAGGTGAGAAAATCAGTGTACAATATTTGCTATGACTATAAAAGAACCTACTTGTAAGCCTACAGGGTCCCATTCACATACTGAATTCAAAAGGCAGGTGAAGATGGGTTTTTTTATGATGGCGTCTGATAATAAATTGACGTGTTATTCAACTTCTCCATGGTAAAAAGAGATATTATTTATTAATACTAGTAGTTCTGTGAACAGTAGACCTCGCGAAAAAGCCATGCTAGCTGAAATCTGTCAATGCGTTTAGCCGTAAATTAGCTGTTTTCTTGTCCACATGTACAGAATTGGTCCTGTCAACTGTGTCGAGAGAGATGTTGTCAGGCGCCCCCCAAAATACGTTATGTACATCTAATTTATTTATTTTTTACATTTTTATTTATTTTTTATATTCTATATTTTTTCTATTTTTAATTTTCATTTCATTTTTTTATTTTATTTTTTAGTTATTTATTTTCTAAACATACGCGACATCCCACAAGCCGCCGCTTTCGCGGCGCCCCTCTTACTGCGACGCCCGGGGCGCTAAAAAATGTTATGACTACAGCGAAAAAATCTTATTCTGACCCAGCTGATGATCATTCCATAATATGACGATGTTTAATATATTAAACAAGCTGTCCCGGCGAACTTCGCATCGCCCTCTTCCCCCCCCCAAATGTCCCCCCTCTTCTCCCCACAAATGTCCCCCCCTTCATGCCACCCCCCAAAAATGTCATCCCTCAAATGCCCCCCTTCCTTCCCCCCACAAATACCCCTTCATGTCACCCCCTCTTCCCCCCAAATGTCCCCCCTTCATATCACCCCCCCCACGAAAAAAATGTCACGAAGTAAAAATATCTATATCCACTCGCTTTTAAAGAAATATGCAATATACTAATTTTTTAAAGCGAGTGGATAAATATTAATCAATGCTGAAAGTTGTCAAAAAATTTAACCTGTCTCGGATTCGAACCCAAGAATTCTGCGTGGAAGGCAGAGCCGCTGTTCAACAGACCACCGAGGTCGTCTCTGGAAGACCTATATTGCAGCATCTTCAACTACACATCGATTTTATAGGAGCATTATTGTTTGGACTGGATCAGAATGGATGTCATTTTTGATAGGTTATGTCATTAATGTACTAATTATTTATTAATTATAAAGGGATTTTCTTATATTTTAATACATATTATGTTAACCAGTGCTGTAACAATCCTAACTAATCCAAAATCATCTAAATCGGTTCAGCCGTTCTCGAGTTATAAGCGAGCGTACAGACATCAACTCTCTTTTATTAATATAGATTCAAAATAAATCCTATCACGTGTTCCATACAGCTATTGTATATTCCATATACATAGCTATATTCCATACAGCCATTCTCTTTTCCTTCTATTTCGTCCTTAAAATGCAAAATTAAAAAAAACCTTACATAGGCCTATACATCGTCGCGCAGTCTCAAAATGAACATTCCTGCCAAATCTTATTGGAATCTGTCAATGCGTTTAGCCGTAAATGCATTACAAACACACAAATCCACAGACGAAAGCCAATCGACTTGAAATAAGACTTCACTTCTTTCAGACTTGCTTCGCTCAGTCTTCTTCGTTCAGTCAATTACAGAGTGAGTATAATAACAGTGGTATAACAACAACAACAAACAACAACAACAACAACAACAACAACAACAACAACAACAACAACAACAACAACAACAACAACAACAACAACAACAGCAGCAGCAGCAGCAGCAACAACAACAACAACAATTAGAAGTTGGAGGAGGGGAATCATAATAGGCCTAATGGTTCCAAATTTTACTAGAAAGGTTTGTAGAATATTGTTGTATTGAGGAGTAGCTTATAGACCTGATCAGCGCGCTCTAGGTGAGAGAGAGTGAACAACCTGGGGGATTTTAACCATTGTGAGGTAGGAACAAAACACAATTTTGAGGTAGAATTCAATTAAATCATTAAAGTATCATCAATACTTCACTGCTATCTATTCTTTAGTGGTTTCAATGTGTTTTAATGAATGTATTAATTGGATTAAAGTATTTTTATCAGAATTTTCGTAATTTTGTTGCTAGATTCTTCTTTAAGGTTATGATGTTTGAAGTTTGAACTTCCCGCTTCGTGCAACAATCAATGTCGCGAGTAAAAAATACATTATTATTTCAGAGACATCAACTATTTTACACAAATAATATTCAATTCAATCACAACATAATATTTACATATTATATTTTCCATATTACATCTATATTTACGTTCAATTTAATTCATATCACTACATATCTCACTCTCTTTTGAAAAAAGGATCAAATTAAAATAATTATCTTTGTTTCTTTTCTCTTGAAGAGACAACTGAAGTGCTCTTGAACATCGTAGCTTTGATTTATAAGTTACTGGAATATTTTGGCTGAATATTTATCAAATACGATGGGTTTGAAAACAGGCATTTTTACATTTGATTCAATGATAACCAAGCTTCAATCACCCCAGGTTGTTTCTCTGTCTCTCACTTTTCTCTGATGTTTGTGAGCTACTTCTCAATAAGTATAACCTCAAGAATTTGATGTTTAAACCTGAAAATTGTAGTATAAGTCAATGACCGTGGAGCATATTAATCATATTTCCATCAGATTTAATGTTGAATTTGAAAAATTTTGAGATAGAGCAACAATTCTATCAATGATTATCTTTAAAACACAAATTTATAGCTTTAAAAATAGCGACCAAACAAATAACTGAGGAGTTCCTGTTTTAAAGTTTTTTCGAATGGTATTAAGGCCTCTAATTGTGGGTTTATGAGCTCGTGATATACTAGTCCACCTAGTTTATATTTTAGACTCGAGATGAACTGTTCTTGAACTCATAAACCCATTTCTTCAATCTCGTGGTTTACCCCGGAACAATACTGCTCTTTTAGGCCTTTTTGAGACTTGCTAATCTCAAGCTAATAAACCCGATTTTTTACAATCGGCGCAAAATTCGCTTTTTAGTCTCAAAATAGAGATAAACCCGTGCTTATGAACCGCCTCTTAGGCTAGGCGTACACCGGTTAGTCAAGACAAGACAATACGACATTAGTCACGTTAAGTCACAGTAATTCACATAGCTACTAATGAAGCAGCACACACCAATGCAATGGCTAATGGCTGTGTGTTGCTTCATAAGCAACTA